>MDKI01034419.1:0-39841 GCA_005239505.1 Nicotiana paniculata
TATATATAAATATAACTCTCTTATGGAAATTTTAACTATAAAATAAAATTTATAATTCTAAATTTGAAAATAAAAGGGAAAAATTAATTTTGTTTTACGTATAACACAAAATAACAACTATTAAAAGTATTGATTGATTTTTTAAAGAAATAATAAAAGGCTTCTCTATTAAAGTATTTATATCTAACACTTAAACCAAATAATTAAAAGAAACAAAAAAATAGGAAAATATAAAAATGTTGGTGTATGGGTTCGAGAACCTTGTACCTCAAGGACAAAACCATCTTCACAACTACCCTTCAACCAGTGGGCCGCCCAGCTATTTCGTGTATAATATAGGGATTTTCTGCGTTATATATATAACGCAGTTAAAACCGCGCTTTACTTTAACGATTAAAACACCGTTAAAGTATAGAGCCGATAATTACCGCGCTATATATAGTATGGTAACTTTTGTTTTACACTTATTAGTGTTATTTTTGTCCAAAAGGACATTATTTTGGTTCCGGATTCATATTTCCATAATCCCAACGGGCACAATCATGATATGTGCATTATTTGGAGAAGACGTGTCGATGTGCTAATCATTAATGTGTAAGTAGTCAAATCCGGAGGGGGAAAGGGCTAACTTTATCTGTTTTGCAGAAATGAGGCACGAAGTCCCCAGGTTCGGCATGGTCCGAAGTATCTCACCTTTGTTGCTAGACTGGTGGGAAAATCTCTCGCCAAGCGACAAAAATCATGTGAAAAGAGTTCTCAAAAATTTACCCTCCTTGCTAGAGGGCTGATCGAGGCCGCTACTATGTTCTGGGATGAAAAGAGGGCTGTTTTCCGTTTCGTTAATATAGAGATGACTCCCCTTCTTGAGGAAATAGGAGGTTTTATTGGGCTACCCTGGGAAAACCCTGGTCTGTTGGTACCGGAAAATCATACTTCTAGAGGGTTTTTGAAAATGATGGGTCTTAGAAAGAATGATGAGTTAGTCTACTTGAAGAAGTTCTACATACCTTTCGACTTCCTTTACGAGCGTTATGGGCATAGCACATCCTACTGTATTCATCATAATGAGTTTGCCATCACTTCCCTGGCAGGACTCATCTTTGGGTTTTTTGTTCATCGTCTGTTTTCTGGGTATGATAGTATTTCCAATTCAAGGAGACAAGATTCACACTCGTTTGGATATGGTCACCAAGACCTTAATGGAAGGGATTGAGGGGCATACTTACACTATTGTCCCAATGATCTTGGCAGAGATATACCGAGCCCTGGACCGCTGCAAGAAGGGATTCAGACATTTTGAGGGTTATAATTTGTTGCTGCAAATATGGTTGTTGGAGAATCTTCAAAGAGGAAAGTACCGTCAAGAATTTCCACGGCGACCATGGAATGACCACATAGCATTCCACCATCCAGAAAGAATGTCATCCTAGACAGGTTTGCACAATCGGAAAACGCTGTGGATTGGATACACTTCTTTAGCAATCTGACTGATGACAAGGTCTATTGGATGTTCGAGTGGTTCCCTACTAGCGAGTTCATCATCAGGTCCAGGGATGTTCCTCACTTAGTGCTGATCGGGTTGAGGGGTATATATCCTTATGCTCCTATCAAGGTCATGAGAAAAGCTGGGAGAAAACAAGTCATACCACGAGTCTCCAAAATGGTTCATTACAAAGAAGACTTCAAGGTGATGCCATTCCATTCAAGTGTGAAGCCCAACAGATGTGGCATCTGAAGATTATTGTGGAGAAAGATACCATCGAACCGGATCAGTACCATGCCGGTCATGTGTATTTCTACCTATCATGGTTGGATGATGACATAGAGGGAGAAGTCGAGCAAGGGATTGGTCAAGGAAACAGGGTCATAGACGATGCTGCTGAAGAACATGTAAAATACAAGAGGTTGCGCAAGAGAATCCTCGAGTCTGAGGCCTGATAAGTTGGTATTTTACCGACTTATCTTGTCTTTAAGCCTATATTTTTGCTATGTTTGAGTGATAAAATCAAGTGTTTAATGTAATTTACTTCTATTTTATAGGTTCTCTATGATTTAGAAGTGTTCATGAAGAAACCAAGTGAAAACGAGTCAAAAAGACGTTGAAAAGAAGAAAATATGGAAAATGGCATCAAGTGTCGCAATTGCGACAAATTTGTGGGAAATGCAAAGAAAGCAGACCTGGGAATTGCGAGAGATCAACCGCAATTGCGAAGAAGGCCCAATCAAGCAGTGTTCGCAAATGCGACAAAGGACCCTGCAAATGCAAAGTCAAACCAGACATTCAAACTTGGCAAATGCGAAGTCCTTGTTGAAATTGCGAAGGTCAACAGGAAAGTCAATGTTCGCAAATGCGAACATTTCTTCGCAAATGCGAAGGTCGCGCTTCAGTTCTTGGAACTTTTTTCATTTTACATTTTTTTACCCTAAACTCATTTAATACCCGAACTTTTACAACTCTTACAGATCTTTGGCTTATTTTCAATAGAGAGAACAAGTTTTGGAGGTTAGGGTTCTTGCACACACACTTGGGTCTTGAAGATTTGAAGCTTTTGGTTGAAAAATTCTTACTCCTTTATGCTCATTTATTCATTTACTTGCTTTGTATTGAATATTTAAGTGTGTGGTATTTATCTTCAACACTTGAATCTTGTTTATGGAAATATTCATGTTTAAAGTGTGGATTAAATACCTTGTTGTGCTTATGTATTGAACGATTTTTATTTATTATGAAGTGAGTTGTTCTTTCTTTAATTATTCTTGTTCTTTAATGTTTCTAAAGAGATTAGCTAACCCTAGGTCTCGCCCATTTACTTCGAATTAATTTTGGGAAAGATTTGGGTTTGGGAAAGATTAATTAACAAGAACTTGAGGTTTTAACCCTCATTTTGTAGATTCTACCTAGGAATATGATTGAACTACTTGTAGCCATATACGAGTGTGCTTAATCTCTTAATTGTGTTAGGGATAATTCAATTAGTAAGTCTTGTTAGTCTTCGGAAGAAGCTAATTGAGAATTGTTATCCGTGGCTAATTAACATAAACTTGCTCATGTTTGTAAAATCGTGAAATACATTGGATCGTTACTTGAGTGTAATTCCCGATGCATCCATACTTGTAGCCATTGATCATTTTACATGCTTTCTAGGTTAGTTTACATTTTTTCATTTAGTTATAATATTTTCAAAAACAAATTCTAAGTGTTTGGCATTGCATAACAAGTGATAATCCTCTTACATTCCTAATCGCCTACATATTGTTCTCTGTGGGATTCAACCCCGGCTCATAGTTGGATAATTTATGTTGCATGTGACCGTGTCCATTTACTTTTTAGTAGTGGATTTAGACGTCATCAAGGCCAGACATTTGGAACAACACAAGGTAGACATGGAATCAATCAATGAATGGAGGGAAATTGTTACAAAATCAACGGAGAGGTTGCAGTACTTAGAGCAGGGTCTGATGGAACTTGAGGGGAAGATTAGGAAAAGGATTGTGTATTGTCAGAATGCATAGGAAAACGAAGGAGGACACCTAACGAGGGCATTTCTGCTGCTGGACATTCGCGACCTGGGGAATCCGATCGATGGGGCCAAGAAGGCCAACATTGGAGAAGTTCCCTTCGGGACCAAGTAGATTAGAATTATTGTTTACTTGCTTTTCTAGAGTCGTTTTAGAAATTGATTGTAATAAGGCAAATGACACTAGCAACTCTTTTAATTATTATCATTTTAGAGGTTTGACCTATTTATTACATTAATGAAATGAGGCAGTTATCGGCATTAAACTTCTTCAAATCTACGTGTCGCTAGGCCTACCTCAGGCACAATGAGGTCCCCAAATTAGGACGCGAATTTATAGTTCCGTAATATATGTTTAAATACTGCAAATATCCTTCCAAAATCCCCGACTGACTTGTTTACCTTTTTTCTTTTCTTTATTTTGATTATTCCCATCCCCTAAAGTTGGTTCGTGCTTACTGGCATCACCAGCGTATCATACCAGATCTAGAGGCCCTCCACCTCCTCCTCCTCCAAGTGATCCTAAAAGTAAGGGAAAGGCTAAGATGGATGACATGAGTGGTATCAGGAAAGATAACGCTGCGCATGTGGAAAATGTTGAAACTTCATACGGTCGGAGTACTCCGGCATAGAATGATTTGGTTCTATGGTTGGAGCAGAAAATACTGGAATTGCACGGGGAACTTAAGCAGGTCCGCAACTTGGAAAACTTATCCCTCACCTTAAACATCCCGGATATTAACCAACAAAACGCCCAAAACCAAGCACCTCCTCAAAACACACCAAACCTCATCAATACGCCATACCTCCTCAAAATCCTAACCCTCCACCAGTACCAACTCCTCCTCAACACCAACATCTTCCAACTTAGTATCTACAAACTAATACCTACCATACTCCTCAAAATACACCGCAACCTACCCCGGATCCGTAGAATTCAACCAATTATCACCACTACACCCAAATCCCGGGTATCCACCAAAATAACCCCATATATGTAGAAACTCTATCTCACCCTACTCAACCAAAACCCATACACACCAGAATCCTCCGAGAAGGACCTGCTCATCAAGAATATGGCAGAGGAACTTAAAAAGCTCACAAGTTGAGTCCAGGGTGTCGAACGGCGTAAAGGCATTAAGGGTTTGAACTATGAAGATCGGTGTATTCAGCCACACGTAAAACTGCCAGAGGCTTACAAATCTCCCAAGTTCGAGATGTTCGATGGAATAGGTGACCCAAAGGTGAATTTAAGGACATACTGTGACAAGATCGTAGGAGTTAGGAAAGATGAAAGGATTCACATGAAACTGTTCATGAGAAGCCTCGCTGGAGACGCCATATCACGGTACATCAGCCAAAATCCAAAGAAGTGGGTTAGCTGGGTAAGCATGGCATCGAATTTCATGGATTGGTTAAGGTTTAATACGGACAATGCACCAGACGTCTTCTACATACATAATCTCAGAAGAAGCCAACATAGAGTTTTCGCAAGTATGCTACTTGGTAGAGATTAGAAGCTGCCAAAGTAAGGCCGACATTCAAAGAAGAGCAGATGAACAAGTTCTTCGTCCGGGCCCAGGATTCACAATACTATGAAAGGCTAATGGTTATTGAGAATCATAAATTCTCCGACATCATCAAGCTGGGGGAAAGGATTTGAGAAGGAACCAAGAGCGGAATGGTAACTAATTTTGAGGCATTACAGGCTACAAACAAAGCATGGTAGTCAGGGGGTATATCCAAGAAGAAAGAATTAGGGTCCGTGATAGTAGCCCAAGGTCCAAAATCTCCTCTTACATACCAAACACCGCCACCCACATATTAGCATTCACCTCCCAGATATCCACAACCCGCCACTGCCTACCACACTTATAACACTCACCCAGCATATTGTCACTCACCGCCAGCCCGCCAAAACTATCAAAAACCCAGATCAAATTTCAACCGCAGGCCACCCAGACAATACACCCCTATTGTTGAACCCATCGATAAATTATACGAGAGACTGAAAGATGCTGAATATGTCACCCATGTTCCCGCTATTTCCATGGAAAAATCTTCTCAATGGGTCAATCCAAATAAAACATGTGCCTACCACTCCCGTATGAAATGTCATACCATCGATGAATTTCGCACTTTGAAAGACAAGATCCAGACATAAATTGATACCAAGGTTATACAAGCAAAGGAGGATACGCCTAACGTCCGTAACAATCCCCTCCCAGATCACAGGGGTGAGGGTGTGAATGTGATAGAGACTGATGAAGAATGGGACCTGGATGTCACGACCCAAACTAGAGAATCATGACTAGCACCCGGGCCATACTTGTCGAGCGCCAACGTACATTTTATATAACCTTCCTTATTATCTTTAAGGGCCGACAAGATCATTATAAAAGGTAGATATGGATCATGAACAACAAAAAATAAAAGATAGTGGAATGAACATATATAACATGGGATGACAAGACTGCCAAGAAACTACCTATAAGATACGAGCTACCACGCTTCCATGAAAGACTATACAACAACAATCAGTCGACAAGGTATACCAAACTATACGTGAGTCGACATCTGTCTATGAGCCTCTAAATGAGCATAAGTGCTGCAACATTTCCGGAACAGGTCCCCGACATACCCATAATATCTATAACAATGCATACCAAGACCACGGCGATTCCGGAGAAGGGATCTCACCAATAACCGCTAAACTGGGAAGCCTACTGTGGTGGGGAGCTGCATCTACCTGTCTATCAGGACCTGCAACACGACATGCAGCATCCAAAAATAAAAAGGACGTCAGTACGAATAAAGTACTGAGTATGTAAGGCAGGAAAGCATAAGTAAGAACAGTAATGTAAACATGGACAGAGAATATACAACCTGTAACATCTGGGTACCTCTGAGTGCTACTGACAAGAAATGCATGATACATACATATATATACATAAACTTTTAAAACATACGCCTCTTTGGGCATCATCATCATCATATCGTACCCGGCCGTAATAGGCTCGGTAAAAGATACCCGGCCACATGGAGCTCGGTAAAACCCAAATGATCAGTGGTTGCACAATAGGTTCCATACGCGGCCGATTATAGCGCGGCTAAGTAGAGTAAATAAGAAAAAGTATATATATATATATATATATATATATATATATATATATATATATATATATATATATATATATATATATATATATATATATATATATATATGCATGTAAGACTCATTGGAATCATATTCTGAACCTTTCGGAGTGACGTAAGGTCGACATTATCCGTACACGTTATTAGGACTAACTCTTCATCAAGAATCTTATAAGAATCAGGAAGTACCAACAACATTGATAACATAAGAATAAGAGGAGAAACCTCAACATCAATTGTTCCATAAGAAGGGAAACAATGTAAGTACTGCTAGCTTCCAAGAGTGGAGTATATTTGGAAGCTCGTTCATTGCATTATGTACAATCGGAGTCGTGAAAAAGAAGTAAAGGGATAGCCTCACATACCTTGTATATATACTTCCAAACCTCAAGCTATGCAAATGTCACGACTCCTTAGTCTACAATAAGAGAAATGACACCATCGTTACCATTTAAGCGTTGTAACTATTATGTATAGACAACAACCTAATTTACGATGAAACGTACATAACATACCCTATATATTTGAATTCACACAAGTCAAAACAATCACCAAATATCCCAACACACCCTATCGCTTCATACACAAAATGACAACTATAATAGTGTCAAACAATCCGAAAATGTTATGACGAACGACCCGCAAACCACCCTGCCATTATGTGGTGTTTCTCCACACCCTTTATCCTCTCAAATACCTAAAATAATTGGCAAGATATACAACCTAATAGAAACATGAAACATCCCACAAAACAGTCCCACAAGTTGAACAACTCAAAATTAATTTTTCGATTTACTAAAATACGTTTCGACTTGTCTTTTCTTTCAAATTGAGAAACATAACCAAAAGTACATAATCAATACTATTATACAATAAACCATCCATGAATTCAACTTAAAAATAAGTTCACAACCATCCAACCACGACGCAACAACAAACAACATACCACTTTTTCGAAACTCGCTAGGTCTAGTCTTTACGATCAGAGTTACAACTCGCAAACGCATAGATAATGGAAGGAGAAGCATAACCTTACCTTGTATTGAGTAAAACCCACGAAACCTGGTCCTTCTTCATCAAAAATCAGTTCCTCAACGCAGCTACAAGAAGGAGAAAGAGAAACTAGCAAGCTGTCCGGGCTTTTCGGCACTAGAATCACGTCGTAACACCCAAAATACCCTAGGGTTTGTGTGGGAATTTCGGGGAGGAGTTGCAGGGGTTCAATTTGGTTTTTAAGGTCTGAAATATGGGTGAATTAAATAGTTGATAATCCCTTAAAAGTCACCTCTTTTCCGACTTTGGAGCTTTTAATTGTGTCCTCTCATTTTGGCAAGTAGGTGATGCACCTACTTGTCACCTACCAATCTGCAGTCTCGCAAAAATGCAAATATCTCTATACTATGAGATCGTATTCACGAAAGGTTTAATGAGTTGGAAACTAGACTCATATATCTTGAATCTTGTGGGTATATCACCCCGTAATTTTGAGTAAATTGGTAGAAAAGCTTAGTAACATTTGACCTAAATTTTAAGTAAAATTATGAACATAAGTTGCGACAACTTTTGTCGACTTTTGTTTCATAACTCGTTTGACATCAAGACTTATTATACGGATATTATATGATTCAAATACCTTAAAACAAAATCTCTTGAGAATATTAAGCACCCCTAGTTTTACCCAAAATACGGATTACAACATCATTCATTCGTTTAACTTCTAATACTTGTTAACCACGCTTATACACCCTTGTATCATTTAAGACCAATATGATTAACTTCTTATCATCTCAAAGATAATCTCTTCTCAAATTTACGTCGACTAAGTTAAGGCATGAACCAATGTACATGAATATGGGTTGTAACACTCTCTCCCCCCTCCCCCTCCTAGGAACATCCGTCCTCGAATGTAAGGGTTTATGGGGAGTCTAACTCATCATGGATTCCAACGGAAATTTCCGGCCGAGTTTCCCCTATAAAATGGACACTAGCCAAACTTGCAAGCAGTTAAACCCCACGTATAGTCTCACAAGGCTATACCAAGCATAGGGGATATGTACATTATCTGTATATCACCATTTTTCATTAAGGAAGAGTATTCTCAAGTTAATACTTACCTCATGGAGCCATTTCACCTTCTAATGCGTCCTGCGTCCCCCCGGCATCCTTGTTATCTTGAATCTGGAAAAAGTAAGGGTATTTAGACTTCATCTCCTCTTCTGCTTCCCATGTCATTTCTTCCATGTTCTTGTTCCTCCACAATACTTTGACAGAAGAAGCATCCTTTGTTCTCAGCTTGAGTACTTGTCGATCTAATATAGCCACTGGCACTTCTTCATATCATAGATCCTCTGTAACTTGTACATCTTTGATAGGGACGACCCGAGAAGGGTCTCCAATACATTTCCTCAACATAGATACATGGAATACTGGGTGGACAAATTCCAATTCGGATAGAAATTCTAACTCATAAGCAACCTGTCCAATTCATAGAAGCATTTTGTATGGACCGACATACCGCGGACTCAGCTTACCCTTCTTCCCAAAACACATAACACCCTTCATCGGCGAGATCCTTAGGAAAACCCAATCACCAACCTCAAACTCTAGATCATGATGTCAGACATTGAAATAAGACTTTTTCCTGCTATGCATCGTGCTCAACCGCTCTTGTATTAGTTTCACCTTCTTAATGGATTGGTGAATCAAATCTGGCCCATATAGTTCTGTTTCACCGACTTCGAACCATCCAAGTGGTGATCTACATCTCCTCCTGTATAGTGCCTCGTACGGGGCCATTTTAATACTGGAATGGTAGCTATTATTGTAGGAAAATTCTATGAGTGGAAGATGGTCATCCTAACTCCCTTTCAAATCCAGAACACATGCTAATAGCATATCTTCAGGTGTTTGAAGGGTACGTTCAGCTTGTCCATCAGTCTATGGATGGAATGTAGTGATGAGACTCACTTGTGAACCTAACCCCTTCTGAAAAGACCTCCGAAATTTAGCCACAAATTGCGCTCCTCGGTCTGATATAATAGATACCGGCACACCACGAAGCCTAACAATCTCCTTGATATAACACTTCGCATAATCTTCAATTCTGTAAGTTGTCTTAATTGGCAGAAATTGGGCACATTTTGTAAGTCGATCAACTATCACCCAGATGGAGTCAAACTTATGATAAGAGCGAGGTAATCCAATAATTAAGTCCATATTAATCACCTCCCATTTCCAGGATGAAATCTCTATATTCTAAAGTAATCCACTGGGTTTCTGATGTTCGATTTTTACTTGTTGACAATTAGGACACTGGATTACAAATTATGCAATAGAATTCTTCATGTTACCCCACCAATACTACTCTTTAACATCATGATACATCTTTGTCGATCCGGGATGGATGGAATATCGGGATTGATGAATCTCAATCATAATCTTCTCTCTCAACCCTGCCACATTAGGCACACATAATCGGCCCTGGTATCTCAATGCTCCATCTACTACGATCTCAAAAGATGTAATTTTACACTGCTGAATACTCTCTCTCAATCGTACTAAGGTAGGATGTTCATATTACCGTGCTTTTACCTTGGCTACCAAAGATGATTCCGGTGTATTCTGTATAATAACACCTCCGTCATCAGAGTCTAACAATCTGATTATCATATTGGCTAGCTGATGAATCTCTTTAGTCAACCCCTGTCTACCTTCCTCAATATGTACTAAGCTTCTTATTGAGTTATGACTGAGAGCGTCTGCCACAACATTGGCTTTATCGGGATGGTACAATATCTCGACATCGTAATCTTTCACTAATTCAAGACACCTACACTGCCTCAAATTCAATTCCTTCTTCTTGAAGATGTATTGTAAACTCTTGTGATTTGTGTATATGACCACATGGACTCCGTATAAGTAGTGCCGCCATATCTTCAAAGCATATATTACTGCAGCCAATTCCAAATCATGGGTCGGATAATTCATTTCATGCTTCTTCAATTGTCTTTATGCATAAGAAATCTCCTTCCCATGTTGCATCAATACGCACCCCAAACCTATACCTGAGGCATCACAATATACCACATAACCTTCTGTTCCTTCTGGGAGAGTGAGCACTGGCGCAGATGTCAATCGATTCTTTAACTCCTGAAAACTTCGTTCACAAGTGTCAGACCACTAGAACTTAGTAGCTTTTTGTGTTAACTTACTCAATGGTGCTGATATAGAGGAAAACCCTTCTAGAAATCGCCTATAATATCCTGCTAGCCCCATGAAGTTGCGGACTTCTGATGGTGTTGTAGGTCTCGCCAATTCTTTACTGCATCAATCTTTTGAGTGTCGACACTATACCCTCATCAGATATCGCATAGCCGAGGAATGCTACTGAGTTTAGCCAGAATTCACATTTGGAGAGCTTAGCATATAACTTACGATCCTGAAGCGTCTGTAATACTATCCGAAAGTGGCCCGCATGTTCCGCCTCCGAACGAGATTGCACCAAAATGTCATTAATGAATACGATCACGAACATATCAAGATAGGGCCTGAATACAGTATTCATGAGATCCATAAAAGCTGATGGAGCATTTGTTAGCCCGCACGACATCACCAAGAACTCAAAGTGCCCATATCTTGTTCGGAAGGCCGTCTTTGGAATATCCTTCTCCTTAACCCTCACCTGATGATACACTGAACATAAGTCAATCTCGGAGAAATACTTGGCACCCCTGAGTTGGTCAAACAGGTCGTCAATCCTTGGAAATTGATACTTGTTTTTTATAGTACTCTTATTCAACTGTTGATAATCGATACACATCCTTAACGATCCGCTTTTCTTCCGCACGAATAGGAATGGAACACACCAAGGTCAAGTCTTAGTCCTAATGAATCCCTTATCCAGCAAGTCCTTCAACTGCGCCTTCAACTCTCGCAACTCTGTGGGGGCCATCCTGTATGGAGGAATAGATATGGGTTGAGTGTCAGGCAACACATCAATGCTAAACTCAATCTCCCTTTCAGGAGGAAGGACTGGGAGTTCATCTGGGAAAACATCTGGAAATTCATTGAACATGGGGATTGATTGTAGAGTAGGAGGCATCTCCTCCGCATCTCTAACGCGAACGAGATGACAAATGTAACATTTTGGGATCATCTTCCTTGCCTTAAGATAGGAAACAAATGTACCTTTTGGCGTAGAAATGTTCCCCTTCCATTCTATGACGGGTTCATCAAGAAATTGAAACCTAACCATCTTCGTACGAAAATCAACATTTGGATAGCATGAGGACAAACAGTTCATTCCGATTATCACATCGAAATCAACCAGTTTGTCACAACCTAAACTGGAGGATCATGACTAGCACCCGGGCTATACTTGCCGAGCACCAACGTACATTTTATCTCACCTTCCTTATTATCTTTAAGGACCGATGAGATCATTATAAAAGTTAGATATGGATCATGAATAACAAACAATGAAAGATAGTGGAATGAATATACATAACATAGGATGGCAAGAATGCCAAGAAACTACCTATAAGGTACGAGTTGCCACGCCTCCATGAAAGACTATAAAACAAAAATCAGGCAAAAAGGCATGCCAAACTATACATGAGTCGACACCTATCTATGAGCTAGGAGCATAAGTGCCGCAACATTGCTGGAACAGGGCCCCGACATACCCATAATATCTATAACAAAAATACATACCAAGACCACGACGAGTCCAAAGAAGGAATCTCACAAATAAACGTTGAACTGGGAAGCCTAATGTAGTGGGGGAGTTGCGTTTACCTGTCTATCAGGACCTACAGCACGACATGCAGCATCCACAAATAAAAAGGACGTCAGTACGAATAAAGTATTGAGTAGGAAAGCATAAGTAAGAACAATAATGTAAACAAGGATAGAGAATATACAACATGTAACATCTGGGTACCTCTAAGGGCTACTGACATAAAATGTGTGATACATACATACATACATATATATATATATATACATATATATATATATATATATATATATATATATATATATATATATATATATACATACATATATATATATATACATACATATATATATACATATAAACTTTTAAAACATACGCCTATGTGGGCATCATCATCATCATATCGTACCCGGTCGTAATACGCTCGGTAAAACGTACCCGGCCACGTGGAGCTCGGTAAAATCCAACTGATCAGTGGTTGCACAATAGGTGTTGTACCCGTCCGATTATAGCACAATAGGTGTTGTACCCGTCCGATTGTATATATAATGCATGCAGGACTCATTGGAATCATATTCTGAATATTTCGGATTGACGTAAGGTCGATATTCTCCGTATAGTTATTAGGAATAACTCTTCATCAAGAATCTTATAAGAATCAAGAAGTACCAACAACATTGATAACATAAGAATAGGAGAAGCAACCTCAACTTCAATTGCTCCATAAGAAGGGAAACAATGTAAGCACTAATAGATTCTAAGAGTAGAGTATCTTTAGAAGCTCGTTCATTGCATTATGTACAATCGTAGTCGTGCAAAAGAATGAAAGGGATAGCCTCACATACCTTGTACATATACTGCCCAACCTCAAGCTATGCAAATGTCACGACCCCTTAGTCTACAATAATAGAAAGGATACTATCGTTATCGTCTAAGCGTTGTAACTATTATGTATAGACCATCACCTATTTTAAGATGAAACGGACAGAACCTCCCCTATATATATGACTTCACACAAGTCAAAATAAACCAAACAGCTCAACACACCCCTATCACTTCATACACAAAACGACAACCATAATAGTGTCAAACAATCCGAAAATGTTACGACGAACGACCCGCAAACCACACTGCCATTATGTGGTGTTTCTCCACATACTTTCTCCTCTAAACTCCATAAAATAAGTATAAAAAGAGACAACCCAATAGCAAGACGAAACAGCCCACAAAACAGTCCCACAAGTTCAGCAACTCAAAATTAATTTTTAAGTTTACTAAAACACGTTTCGACTTGTCTTTTCTTTCAAATTGAGAAACACAACAAAAAGTACATAATCAAGACTATTATACAATAAAACAGCCATGAATTCAACTTAAAAATAAGTTCACAACCAGCCAACCATGACGCAACAACAAACAACATACCAGTCATTCGAAATTCGCTAGGTCTAGTCTTTACGATCGAGTTACAACTCGCAAACGCATAGATAATGGAAGGACAAGAATAACCTTACCTTGTACTGAGTATAAACCACGAAACCTGGTACTTCTTCATCAAAAATTAGTTCCTCAACTCAGCTACAAGAAGGAGAAAGAGAAACTAGCAAGTTGTCCGGGCTTTTCGGCACTAGAATCACGTCGTAACACCCAAAATACCCTAGGGTATGTGTTGGAATATTGGGAAGGAGTTGCAGAGGTTAAATTTAGTTTTCAAGGTCTGAAATATGGGTGAAATAACGAGTTGATAATCCCTTAAAATTCCCCTATTTGCCGACTTTGGAGCTTTTAATTGTGTCCTCTCATTTTGGCAAGTAGGTGATGCACCTACTTGTCACCTACCAATCTGCGCAGTCTCGAAAAAATACGAATATCTCTATACTCCAAAATCATATTGAAAACGGTTTAATGCGTTGAAAAATAGACTCATAGATATTCAATTTTGTGGGTATATCATCCCATAATTGTGAGTAAATTGGGAGAAAAGCTTAGTAACATTTGACCTAAAGTTTAAGTAAAATTATGAACATAAGTCGCGACAACTTTTGTCGACTTTTGATTCATAACTCGTCTGACTTCAAGACTTATGATACAGATATTATATGGTTCAAATACCTTAAAACACAACCTCTTTATAATATTAAGCACCCCTAGGTTTACCCAAAATACGGGTTACAACATCCTTGATTCGTTTAACTTCTAATACTTGTTAACCACTTTTATACACCCTTGTATCATTTAAGACCAATATGATTAACTTCTTATCATCTCAAAGATAATATCTTCTCAAATTTATGTCGAATAACTTATGGAATGAACCAACGTACGTGAATATGGGTTGTAACACTCTCCCCCCCCTCCCCCCTAGGAATATTCGTCTTTGAATGTAGGGGTTTATGGGGAGTCTAACTCATCGTGGATTCCAACGGAAATATCCGGCCTAGTTTGCCCTATAAAATGGACACTAGCCAAACTTGCAAGTATTTAAACCCCACGTATAGTATCACAAGGCTATACCAAGCATTGGGGATATGTACATTATCTGTATATCACAATTTTGTATTAAGGACGAGTATTCTCAAGCTACTAATTACCTCATAGAGCCATTTCACCTTCTAATGCGTCACCCCAACATTCTTGTTATCTTGAATCCAGAACAAGTAAGGGTATTTAGACTTCATCTCCTCTTCTGCTTCCCATGTCATTTCTTCTATGTTCTTGTTCCTCCACAATACTTTGACGGAAGCAACATCCTTTGTTCTCAGCTTGCGGACTTGTCGATCTAATATAGCCACTGGCACTTTTTCATATAATAGATCCTATGTAATTTGTACATATTTGATAGGGATGACCCGAGAAGGGTCTCCAATACATTTCCTCAACATAGATACATGGAATACCGCGTGGACAAATTCCAATTCGGATGGCAATTCTAACTCATAAGCAACCTGTCCAATTCGTCAAAGAATTTTGTACGGACCGGTATACCACAGACTCAGCTTACCCTTCTTCCCAAAACGCATTACACCCTTCATCGGCGAGATCCTCACGAAAACCTAATCACCAACCTCAAACTCTATATCACGTTGTCGGACATCAGAATAAGACATTTGCCTGCTTTGCGCCGTCCTCAACCGCTCTTGTATTAGTTTCACCTTCTTAATGGCTTGGTGAATCAAATATGGCCCATATAGTTCTGTTTCACCGACTTCGAACCATTCAAGTGGTTATCTACATCTTCTCTTGTATAGTGCCTCATACAGGTCCATTTTAATACTGGAATGGTAGCTATTATTGTAGGCAAATTCTATGAGTGGAAGATGGTCATCCCAAATCCCCTTCAAATCCAGAACACATGCTCGTAGCATATCTTCAGGTGTCTGAATGGTACGTTCAGCTTGTCCGTCAGTTTGTGGATAGAATGCAGTGTTGAGACTCACTTGTGTGCCTAAACCCTTATGAAAAGACCTCCAAAAGTTATCCGTAAATTAGGTTCCTCGGTCTGATATAATAGATACCGGCACACCATGAAGTCTAACAATCTCCTTGATATACAACTTCGCAATCTTCAGTTGTGTAATTTGTCTTAACTGGCAGAAAATGGGCACATTTTGTAAGTCGATCAACTATCACCCAGATGGAGTCAAACTTATGATAAGAGCGAGGTAATCCAATAATGAAGTCCATATTAATCCCCTCCCATTTCCAGAACGGAATCTCTATATTCTAAAGCAATCCACTGGGTTTCTGATGTTCGATTTTTACTTGTTGACAATTAGGACGCTGGGCTACAAATTCTGCAATAGACTTCTTCATGTTATCCCACCAATACTGCTCAGTAACATCATGATACATCTTTGTCGAGTCGGGATGGATGGAATATCGGGATTGATGAATCTCAATCATAATCTTCTCTCTCAACCCTGCCACATTAGGCACACATAATCGGCCCGGTATCTTAGTGCTCCATCTACTCCGATCTCAAAAGACATAATTTTACACTGCTGAATACTGTCTGTCAATCGTACTAAGGTAGGATCTTCATATTGTCGTGCTTTTACATCAGATACCAAAGATGATTTCGTTATATTCTGTACAATAACACCTCCGTCATCAGAGTCTAACAATCTGATTCTTATATTGGCCAGCTAATGAAGCTCTTTAGTCAACCCCAATCTACCTTCCTCACTGTGTACTAAGCTTCCTATTGACTTACGACTGAGAGCGTCTGCCACAACATTGGCTTTACCGGGATGGTACAATATCTCGACATCGTAATCTTTCAGTAATTCAAGCCACCTACGCTGCCTCAAATTCAACTCCTTCTTCTTGAAGATGTATTGTAAACTCTTGTGATCTGTGTAGATGTCCACATGGACGCTGTATAAGTAGTGCCGTCATATCTTCAAAGCACATATTACTGCAGCCAATTCAAAATCATGGGTCAGATAATTCTTTTCATGCTTCTTCAATTGTCTTGATGCATAAGAAATCACCTTACGCACCCCAAACCTATATATGAGGCATCAAAATATACCACATAACATTATATTCCTTCTTAGAGAGTGAGCACTAGTGCAAATGTCAATCGATTCTTAACTCCTGAAAACTTCATTCACAAGCGTCAGACCACTGGAACTTAGTAGATTTTTTTGTTAACTTAGTCAATGGTGTGGATATAGATGAAAACCCTTCTAGAAATCGCCTATAATATCCTGCTAGCCCCATGAAGCTGCGGACTTCTGATGGTTTTGTAGGTCTCAGCCAATTCTTTACTGCATCAATCTTTTGAGGGTCGACACTAATACCCTCGTGAGCTATCACATCGCCGAGGAATACTACTGAGTTTATCAAGAATTCACATTTAGAGAGCTTAGCATATAACTTACGATCCTGAAGCGTCTGTAATACTATTTGCAAGTGGCCTGCATGTTTCGTATCCAAACGAGAATACACCAAAATGTCATCAATGAATACAATCACGAACACATCAAGATAGGGCCTGAATACAGTATTCATGAGATCCATAAAAGCTGCTAGGGCATTTGTTAGCCCGAACGGTATCACCAAGAACTCAAAGTGCCCATATCTTGTTCGAAAGGCCATCTTTAGGATATCCTTCTCCTTAACCCTCACCTGATGATACACTGAACGTAAGTCAATCTTGGATAAATACTTGGCACGCCTGAGTTGGCCAAACAGGTCGTCAATCCTTGGAAATGGATACTTGTTTTTTATAGTAAACTTATTCAACTGTCAATAATCGATACACATCCTTAACGGACCGCCTTTGTTCCACACGAACAGGACTGGGACACCCTAAGTTCAAGTCTTAGGCCTAATGAAGCCCTTATCCAGCATGTCCTTCAACTGCGCCTTCAACTCTCGCAACTCTACCGGGGCCACCCTGTATGGAGGAATAGATATGGGTTGAGTGTCAGGAAACACATCAATGCTAAACTCAATCTCCCTTTCAGGAGGAAGGCCTGGGAGTTCATCTGGGAAAACATTTGGAAATTTATTGACCACGGGGATTGATTGTAGAGTAGGCGGCTTTGCCTCCGCATCTCTAACGCGAACGATAAGATAAATGTAACCTTTTGAGATCATCTTCCTTGCCTTAAGATAGGAAATAAACCTACCTTTCGGCATAGCAGTTCCTCTTACATTCAATGACGGGTTCATCAGGAAATTGAAACCTAACCATCTTCGTACGACAATCAACACTTGGATAGCATGAGGCCAACTAGTCCAATCCCATTATCACATCGAAATCAACCAGTTTTTCACGACCCAAACTGGAGGATCATGACTATCACCCGGGCCATACTTGCCGAGCACCAACGTACATTTTATCTAACCTTTTTTATTCTTTTTAAGGACCGACGAGATCATTATAAAAGGTATATATGGATCATTAACAACAAACAATGAAAGATAGTGGAATGAACATACATAACATGGGATGGCAAGACTACCAAGAAATTACCTATAAGGTACGAGCTACAACGCTTCCATGAAAGACTATACAACAAAAATCATCCGACAAGGCATACCAAACTATACATGAGTCGACACCTATCTATGAGCCTCTAAAGGAGAATAAGTGCCGCAACATTGCCGGAATAGGTCCCCGACATACCCATAATATCAACAAGAATGTATACCAAGACCACGGCGAGTTCGGAGAAGGGATATAGCTGAACTGGGAAGCCTAATGTGGTGGAGGAGCTGCGTCTACCTGTCTATCATGACCTACAGCACGGCATGCAGTATCGAAAAATAAAAAAGACGTCGGTACAATAAAGTACTGAGTATGTAAGGCAGGAAAGCATAAGTAAGAATAGTAATGTAAATAGGGATAGAGAATAGACAACATGTAACATATGGGTACCTCTAAGGGCTACTGACATGAAATGTGTGATGCATAGACATATATATATATAAACTTTTAAAACATTCGCCACTGTGGGCATCATCATCATCATATCATACCCGGCCGTAATAGGCTCGGTAAAACGCACCCGACCATGTGGAGCTTGATAAAAATCAACTATTCTGTGGTTGCAAAATAGGTGTCGTACCCGGCCGACTATAGCGCGACTCGGGTAGAGTAAAATAGATACATATATATATATATAATGCGTGCAGGACTCATTGGAATCATATTTTGAACCTTTCGGAGTGACGTAAGGTCCATATTCTCCGTACACGTTATTAGGACTAGCTCTTCATCAAGAATCTTATAAGAATCAAGAAGTACCAACAACACTAATAACATAAGAATAAGATAAGCAACCTCAACATCAATTGTTCTATAAGAAGGGAAACAATGTAAGTACTGCTACCTTCTACGAGTAGAATATCTTTAGAAGCTCGTTCATTGCATTATGTACAATCAGAGTCGTGCAAAAGAAGGAGAGGAATAGCCTCACATACCTTGTATATATACTTCCCAACCTCAAGCTATGCAAATGTCACGACTCCTTAGTCTACAATAAGAGAAATGACACTGTCGTTATCGTTTAAGCGTTATAACTATTATGTATAGACCACAAACTATTTTACGATAAAACGGACAGTACCTCCCCTATATATATGACTTCACACAAGTCAAAACAATCACCAAACAGACCAACACACCCCTATCACTTCATACACAAAACGACAACTATAATAGTGTCGAACAATCCGAAAATGTTACGACGAACGACCCGCAAACCACCCTGCAATTATGTGGTGTTTCTCCACACCCTTTATCCTCTCAACTCCATAAAATCAGTAGTAAAAGATACAACCCAATAGCAGCACGAAACATCCCACAAGTTCAGTAACTCAAAATTAATTTTTCAGTTTACTAAAACACGTTTCGACTTGTCTTTTCTTTCAAATTGAGAAACACAACCAAAAGAACATAATCAAGCCTCTTATACAATAAAACATCCATGAATTCAACTTAAAAAAAGTTCACAACCATCCAACCACGATGCAAAAACAAATAACATACCACTCTTTTGAAACTCGCTAAGTCTAGTCTTTTAATCGAGTTACAACTCGTAAACGCATAGATAATGGAAGGAGAAGCATAAACTTACCTTGTACTGAGTATAAGCCACAAAACCTGGTCCCTCTTCATCAAAAATTAGTTCCTCAACGCAGCTACAAGAAGTAGAAAGAAAAACTAGCAAGATGTTCGGGCTTTTCGGCACTAGAATCACGTCGTAACACTCGAAATACCCTAGTGTTTGTATGGGAATTTTGGGGAGGAGTTGCAGGGGTTCAATTTGGTTTTCAAGGTCTGAAATATGGGTGAAATAACGCGTTGATAAGCCCTTAAAATTCCCCTCTTTTCCGACTTTGGAGCTTTTAATTGTGTCCTCTCATTTTGGCAAGTAGGTGCATCACCTACTTGTCACCTATCAATCTGCGCAGTCTCGCGAAAATGCGAATATCTCTATACTTCGAGATCGTATTGAATAATGGTTTAATTTGTTTGAAACTAGACACATAGATATTCAATATCGTGGGTAGATTACCCTGTAATTCAAAGTAAATTGCGATAAAATCTTAGTAACATTTTACCTAAAGTTTAAGTAAAATTATGAGTATGAGTTGCGACAACTTTTGTTGACTTTTATTTCATAACTCGTTTGACTTTACTTATGATACGGATATTCTATGATTCAAATACCTTAAAACACAACCTCTTGAGAATATTAAGAACCCCTAGGTTTACCCAAAATTACGGGTTACAACATCCATGATTCGTTTAACTTCTAATACTTGTTAAACACCCTTATACACCCTTGTATCATTTAACACCAATAGGGTTAACTTCTTATCAGCTCAAAGATAATATCTTCTCAAATTTACATCGACTAACTTATGTCATGAACCAACGTACGTGAATATGGGTTGTAACACCGGAAGGGTCAATTGGGCTTATTCGAGAAGGGGATGACCCAAAGAAACCTGCGGTCACTCTCATTCCTATCGCGGTACAGATACAACCATTAATCAAAGTTGAAGTAGCCGTACCATCCCCGTTCGAGGTGGAAGTAACAACACCTACAGGTACCCCTGCTCCGTTTGAAGTAGAAGTAACCACACATTTTATCATGATGGTAGCATCTACACCGTTCTTTAAGTCCAATGTCGTACCCTGGGACTATGTTATAGAAGCCAGGAGGAAAAGAAAAGCAAAAATGGAAGAATCTGGTGCAGCACAAGGGATGACCAGGACTGGTAGAGTTTATACACCTGAGAATTTGGGAGGAACGAGAAGAGAAGCTGCTTCCAAGCAACCCATCATTGAAATTGGCCCGGATGATCTTTGAAGAAAGGTGCAAGCAAGGGAATACTCTGTAGTGGACCATCTGAACAAAGCTCCTGCTTAGATATCCATTTTATCACTACTGCAAAATTCTGAAGCACATAGGAATGCCTTGATGAAGGTATTGAATGAAGCTTACGTACCTAACAATATCACCAGTGGGGAAATGGCTAACATGGTAGGGCAAGTACTAGAGAGCCACAAGATCACTTTCCATGAAGATGAATTGTAATCGGAGGGATTAAGCCACAACAGGGCGCTGCACATCATGGTACAATGCGAGGATAAATTAATTTCCAGAGTTTTGCATGAAATATGAGTAGGGACTATGAACGTAAAGGCATTCGATGGGTTTCAAAGGGACACAATCGGGAAACCAATCTTTGCTTACAAATGGGCCCGACTTAGTTTAATGTCGAATTTCAAGTACTCGACATATCCGCCTCATACAACTTATTGTTCGAACGACCTTAGGTACATGTCGTTGGGGCTGGGGCTGGGGATTCTACTTTGCACCAGGCTGTGAAATTCGAATGGAACCATCAAGAGATGATCATTCACGGAGACGAGAGTAATCTCATTTATACCAACCAAATTGTTCTGGTCGTGGAAAATAGAAGGAAGTTAGGTGGGGAGACTTGTCATCGTATCGAACGCGTCAATGCGACTGAGAAAGACAAGTGGTGGAGCAGCAAAATAGAAAGCATACTAGCGTGGGCAGGGTATGAACCCGGTAAAGGGCTCGGGAAGAATCTCAAAGGTATTGCCAAGCCGATACAGCTAAAACTTCACGGCACGACCTTTGGACTGGGATATCAATACACCTGGCATGAGTATCAGAACTGGTCGCCACCATGGCGTGGTCCGTACTACCTCTCGAGCAGCCAATACCACATCTGAACCAATATTTCCACCAAGCTGACATTATGTGGGGATCCGAAGAAGACGAGGTGCTAGCTTGTCTGAGGAATTTATTTCTAGAAGAAGAAGACATGGATTGCAGTGTCATAGTTGAGGAGGAGGAGGAAGAAGGCCTCATCATCCAGAGAGTGGAGAAGGGAGCTGTTCTCAGGAACTGGACCTCCACACCATCCAGGGCCCGACGAGTCCCGGGGTAGCATGGCTGCTAGTGTCATTCATTTTGAAAACAATTCCTCTTGAGCATTTTGTTTAAAAACATTTTTCTTTCCTTTCAGTATTTCGCTTTGGAAAACATTGTTTGAAGTCATTTAAAAATGCTTTGTTTGAAATTTTGATATTTATCAATGGCTTGATGTTTTATTACTATCTTTCATATATTTTTCTCTACAACGTTACTATTTCTTATCTTGATGAACCAACGACTGACATGTAATGAGACAACACAACATAAGGATAGTGACTCGGAAGAGATAGAATAAGAAGATGTGATACCTGAGGAAATTATCAGAGAAGTTGATAATTTTGAGAACAAACCTAAGTCCAATCTGGATGAAACTGAGACAGTCAACTTGGGAGATTCTGAACCATCAAAGAAACTCGCATAAGCATTCACTTTTCACCGTCAGAGAAGGAAGAATACACTCATTTCCTAAGAGAGTATGAGGATATTTTTGCATGGTCGTATGACGATATGACCGGGTTGAGCACATCTATAGTGGCTCACAAGCTACCTACCAATCCAATATATCCCCCGGTAAAGCAAAAACTCAAAAAGTTCAAACCAGACACGAATCTAAAAATCAAGGAAGAAGTCACCAAGTAGATCTAATATCCAACTTGGTAGGCTAACATTGTGCCGGTTCCGAAGAAGGATGGGAAAGTCAGGGTGTGTGTCAACTATCGGGACCTAAACAGAGCAAGTCCCAAAGATGATTTTCCACTACATACACACTCTGATCGACAGTTGCGCCAAGCATAAATTCCAGTCCTTTGTAGATTGCTTCGCGGGTGATCATCAGATTTGGATGGACGAAGAAGACACAGAGAAAACAGCTTTCATCACGCCGTGGGGAGTGTACTATTACAAAATGATGTCGTTTGGTTTAAAGAATGTTGGGGCCACCTACATGATGTCCATGACAACCATTTTCCATGACATGATACACAAGAAGATAGAGGTATATGTGGATGACATCATCATCAAATCCAAGAAGTCCGCAAATCACATAACAGATTTGAGAAAGTTCTTTGGTCGGCTATGGAAGTACAATCTGAAGTCGTCATCCTCGCCGAGGTAGAACTTACTTGAGAATTATACAAGAAGTTGAACTCAGTGATGCAGAATGGATAAGAAGCCTCTACGAGCAGTTAGCTCTCATTGACGGGAAAAGAATGAATGCAGTGTGTCATGGTCAGCTTTATCAGAACAGAATATCCAGAGCTTTCAACAAAAGAGTCAAACCTAGACAGTTCGCACCGGGGCAGCTGGTGCTGAAGGATCTTTCCACATCAGGATGAAGCAAAAGGAAAATTCTCACCCAAATGGCAAGGGCCTATATGGTTCATAAGGTACTAACAGGAGGAGCACTCATACTCGTAGAGATGGATGGAGAAATTTGGCCAACGCCTACCAACTCAGATGGAGTCAAAAGATACTATGTTTAAACTGTTTACATTTCTTCATATGATGTAATTGAACTACACTTGACCTGATTCTATTTAAAAGGGGATACGTAGGCAGCCTTGTGGGTTCAATCACAATATAATAAAATTTCCATTTTCGCCGTAATCAGAAACTGGGGCAGAATTTTGAGGAGGACCCTCAAAATTCCGAAGCAAGTTCAACCAACGCCGCCGTATGTGATTCATCTAGATAACTGGAGCAGAATTTTAGGAGGACCCTCAAAATTCTATGGCAAGAAGGGCATAATGTCTATGATAATGTCACAGTTACTGATTCATCTAATCAATCTTTAAATTGCATATTACTATGTTTTGGATAACTATGCATGCATATTTTTATAAAATGTATTTTTAGCGAAATGCTACCCACAGTAACTCGAACAAGATTCCAATGCGGAGCGAAGTAAAACAAGCAGACAAAGGCACAAACCAACCTCCCTCTGAAACTCACAATTTTTCTTTGAATGAAGGAACAAGAGATAGTCGCTAGTATGTGTGCACCTTAGAATCACTATCTTCACAACAACAAAGCTACCGAACTCATCTCCAGCTAAGAAATACTCTGCTATCACTTATTATTTATCCATTGCATGAGACTAAGCATTGTCTCTATCTTTCATGAGGCTAAGCCCTGCCTCCCTAACTACTAAGGCTAAGCATTGCCTTCCCATTGCATGAGACTAAGCATTGTCTCACATCTTTCATGAGGCTAAGCACTGCCTCCCTAACTACATAATGCTAAGAATTGACTTCCATTTGCATGAGACTAAGCATTATCTCTATCTTGCATGAGGATAAGCCTGCCTCCCTAACTACATAAGGCTAAGCATTGCCTTCCCATTGCATGATACTAAGCATTGTCTCCATCTTGCATGAGGCTAAGCCCTGCCTCTCTAACTGCATAAGGCTAAGCATTGCCTTCCCATTGCATGAGACTAAACATTGTCTCCATCTTGCATGAGGCTAATCCCTGCCTCCTCAATTACGTAAGGCTAAGCATTGCCTTCCCATTGCATGAGACTAAGCATTGTCTCAAATCTTGCATGAGGCTAAGCCCTGCCTACTCAGCTGCATAAGGCTAAACATTACCTTCCCATTGCACGAGACTAAGCATTGTCTCTCCTTGTATAACCACAAATGTTGCTTTGCTCCTTGCATTATTCTCTTCTCTCGGGATTAAGCTCTGCTCCCAAACTACACAAGACTAAGCTTTGTCTTGTTTATCTCAAGCATCATGTCTCCGCATCTAATGGGCTGATATATAGCCAATTTTTCCAAAGGCGTCATAGTCCGAAGGCATCATCCTCATAGCCGGAAGACACCATTCCATGGCCTGAGGATCTCTTAATCTTGCACATCATTATTCAAAGGCGTCATTGTTCAGAGGCATCATCTTCAAATCCCGAGAACACCATTTCATGGCCTGCGAATCCTTTACCGCACAATTCATGGCCCGAGACGTCATGGTCTAAGGAGATCATCCTCACCGTCCAAAGACGATATCCATGATCCAAAGAGAATTCGCATCATGTTTAAATTTATGCGATAATCTATATGCATGCATTGTATTTTGAGTTTACAAGTGATCTGGGAGGTAGCCATTCTCATAACGGGAGCAATCTTCGCTCCAGTTCCCATTCAACGTTCATATCCTTCAATTATCTCAAACGTAACTGATCACCGGTCGTTACCCATACTCACCTGATGCCCACTCAAATATCTGTAATCATTCTCAATCCCGATTTGTCCTATCCAGAATATCTAGTCCGTTCTTACAACAATTCCATCGGTTTATTCCACCGTCGGATCCAGAACTACACATGGCATGATTCCTGTAAAACTAAGGATATATAGGCAGCCCAGAGACCATAGTGTGTCCTATATTTTTCAAATCACACCATTCGGTCAAAATCAATAATCATTTTCTTAACCCGACAACTATTTCATCCCTCCCGGGTAAAGAGGGGCAGTTGTTGATACCCAATTTTTCCCTCATATTTTTCAAATACATATATATACTTTCAAAATGGTGCATATGCACCATCATTTGATTTTTAAGCATGAACAAGCATTTTTCATAATTTTCTATAATTTTTGAAGGCTTTAAATCAAATTATTTTTGCATTTTTATTATATAAATCCCCATTAATTACCTTAAAAATTATTTATGATGATTTTATCAACTAAACTCATCACTTACACCCACATTAGGTTTTAAATATTTTTAGTACATTTTTTACACTTACATTTGCATTTTAAAGGCTAAAATTTTATATTTTGCAATAATAGCCTATATGTACTTATAATTACTTTATTTATGCAAACATAACCTTTTTATATTTTTATAATGTTAAATAACTATTTTCAATTATTTTCAGGCACAAATGATATTTTGTTATTTATTTATTACTTTTATAAATTATTTATTTGATTAAAATTGGGTATTTAAAAACTAGCCTAAATTCCTAAGCAATTTCGGACCTAATACCCAGCTCAATACCCTATACACCAGCTCAATAATACCCAGCCCAAATCAGTTAACCCAATCCCCACAACCCGGTCGATACCCGTCTATTATAACCCGCCTCGGTCACTTTTAAATCCCAGCCGTTGATCTTCCAAGATCAACGGCCCACATCCCTTCTCCCTCTTTTAATTAACCAAACCCGAGCCATTCACCTAGGTGAACCGCCCTCATATTCTCTTATCCCTCGTCTTCTCTAACGAAACCCTAGCCACCGTTCTAACAATCCCCCCAAATTCGACCCCAAATCGGAATCCACTATGGATTCCCTTACCTTATTTGTCTATCCTCATCCACTAGCCACTCGCCTATGGTCCTATTTAGTTGTTTGCCTAACATGGCAAGCAAATCTTGTCGAAGTAAAATCAAATCAGTTCGACTCTTTGATTTTTGTGGCTATTTCGTCTATATTCATCTTTGAATCATTGTGAGTAACGAGTATGTTCATATCTTCTTTGATTCTTAGTTACCCCAAATTAGGGTTTTCAAACCCTTTCAATCGGACCTAAATATGTCTGATTTTCTGATTTTTAATGTTATCCTGCTTCTATTCATCTCATCTCGTGTGATTTTACCTTATTTTACTTTGTATTTTCTTTTTACTGATTTCATACTTCCCTTAAAAAAACTAGGGTTTGAATTTTCTTTTCCTTTTCTTACTGATTCTAATGAATCTTTCATTTTTGTGTTCGATTACCTTCTCTCTTTATATTTTCCCTGACTTTTACTTCAATATTTTGCTTAAATATTCTGAATGATTTTTTCTTGTACCATTTGTGTTTCCTTTAATATTTGTTAAATATTTCGAATAATCTCTTTATTTGGGTATTAGCTGTTTTTCCTTTAATACTCGCCCGATACTTTGAATAATTTTATGTTCCCCTAATTTGACCTGCCCTAATATTCTCAACGATTTTATTATTAGTATTATGTGTTTCTGTCTTAAATATGCTGAGTAATTTTACATACTTCCTTAACTCGTTGAATCCCTTAATTTATGCCCTAAATCACCTATTATTGATTCTGCAAATATCTCATTGCATGTCACTGATTTGTTTCCATGTTTATGTACTAATTTGCATTACTATATATGCCTAACATCTCCACTAGACCTAAAATCACTCTATATTCTATCTTTGGCCGGCTAGAAGTCAAGGCCACTTGATTCTGAGATATTGCTATAATATTTCGGTGCATTTCTTCGCTTAATTTTGAGTCACGTGACTTCTGCACTTTCATGTTTTCATATCCCTGATTTGCACATATTATTGGTACTAAATCCTTATTCAAGATGCATATGAGTAATGTTTAGCATTATCTTTACTAGTTTGCGTGTTTTAGTTCCTTTCACACTTAATTGCTCCTAATGTTGCTTTTTCTGAAGTTGTTTGAACTTTTTTAGGGCATCAACCCTTAAATGCCAATAAATATATCTATCTCCTCACCCCGAATCCTTGTATTTATTGCCTCTCATCCGTGACTCCTGATGCTAGTTGCAATTTGCCTCTTTGCTATCATGTAAACGTGGTTACTCAACCCCTACACCCCTCTGATGTTAGTTGTAATGACTGTCTCATCATGCCTGTGATATAAACTGGTCCCTTTTGTTTAGACTAATATAATAATGCTATCAGCTACTGCTGTCTTAATTTGTGGTTGCAAGTTCACCCCGATAATATGATGCCCTCCCTTTTCAATGATATTGTTATGGTTTCTTGATAATAACATTAGGTTAAGTACTTAACGTGATTCAGCATGCTTTAGATCACTTTTCACCTATGACTTTGCCAAACTTGCAAACATGCTCATTGTCAACTATTTTACTATGTGATTGCTATTATGCTGAGTATGAAACCTGTTTATCAGTTTCATTAAACTAGTTCTTGACTGAGTTTTGTGGTGCATTTAGGTGTCTTCCTGCTGACCCAATTTGGTTAGGTTTTTTTAAATCAATTCTCATTTCCTCAATTTTGGTCTTTCTCTTCTGTCACTCAAACTCTTAACCAATTCTATCTAAATTCTGTCCTTTGGCCTTCCTAGTGTGAGCACTGCTCGGGGTTCACTGGAGACCCTTGTGAACTCTGACATATTAGGATTTGGTCCATAATCCCTCCTCTGAACTATCTTGGTTTACCACCCTAGTGTGAGCACTTCCCTGGGTTCTCGAAGCCTTTGGGAGCTCTAACACATTAGGGCCTTGGTTCTATATGCTCAGGCTTGTCATATGCTCACTGGGTGAATCACTCAACTATTGGCTGTTTTGTAACTATGAATATGTAATTTTGGAGCTATTGTAAGATTGAAAGTCTGGCCTGTCAAGATGTATTTGGGCCTGTTGTAGGCTCCCTATAGCTATATATGTTCTGTAATTTATAACATTCATATTGGGTCTATAATAATTATTTGTAATAACAATTCTGGGGTATTAGTAAAATGGGAAAGGGTTCATATTTTATTTCTGCTATAAAGTGGGGTAGAAATCCTGCCTGTAGGATTAATGATGTGATGTTGAATGTTATCTGTTAGAAATCATGCTTCTAGGTGTCTTATTGTGTTCGGTAATTATGTGCTAGCAACCATGTCCATAGGTTCAATGCTTGGCTTGATTATGTTATGTTACAGACCATGCATATAGAAATGGTGGTCCAATGTGTGTGTGAATTCCTGCTTGCATACTGTTTCGTTCAGATTGTAGAAATCATATCTATAGGATTCAACACTTTCAGATTATAGAAATCATGTCTATGGGATTCAAAATTGTTCAGATTATAGAAATCATGTATATATGGTCTAAAACTGTTCAGATTATAGAAATCATGTCTATAGGGTCTAAAACTGAATCAAATTATAAAAATCATGCCTATAGGATCTAAAATTGGATCAAATTATAGAATGCACGACTGAATCTGTTTAGTTGTTGTTTTTGCCCATTTACTCATGAGTTCCAAATATTGTGCTGATATCCTCACTAGAAAATATGTCTATAGGATCGAAACAAATAATTTTAGGTTTGTTTCTGTGACTTGTCGCTATTTACTATCGCATAAAAATACTTAGATACCATGCTGGTAGGATTAATCATATGGTGCTAAAATCAGTAGGCAAACTTTGTAGGTTCTAATAACCGCATTAAGAAACTGATTTTTATCACATAAATATCCTGCCTATCGGATTTTGCAATTAATGAAGCATGTTAATGCTAATCAGTTTGGCGTGCATTTGATGTCTAAATGCGGAGGGTAACTTGAGCTCATACTTGTTTCTATTTGAAAGTCCTAACTGTTTTTGCATGTCGCCTAGTTTTCTCCTTTTGGGCAACCTAAGTGAAGGTCTAGAACTACCCTGAAATAGAGGTCCAAATGCCTCCTGGACCATAAGCATGAGACGGGTAGCGCATGCATAAGGTACGACTTAGAATGGATTAGAGCGTTTTACGTAAACAACTTAAAGATAGTAATTGGGTAGCAGGAGATGATATGTGATACGCAAATGATACACAGTGATACGCATATCATTTTTTTCATGTTCATCTTCTACTTTGCATTTTCAATTCAAACCACCTCAAAACTCCTCCAGCCAAAAACTGAGATTCAAGCTCCTTAAGATGTACCCAATATATTGTAATAACACTCACTCAAAAGAAAGTAAAATTGACCTTAGAAATAGCTAATTGGCTAATATTAGTAACATTTTATAAATTGACCAATTTTTGTAATAAACTGCTTATAAATGGACATAACTGGTAGTTTTCCGTTTTGGTTAGGCCAAGTGACAAGGGTGGTAATTGTTCCTTAAAAAAATCAGTTTCACCCCTTAAAAGATGTTTTTCAGCATTAAACTATTTACAATAAGTTAATCCAAACGAGATCTTTATGGTAAAACCGGAAAAAAAAATGAAGAGAGACATTTTAGTCCTCGGAAATACTCGCAAACTGAGGCCTCCATTTCTCAACTGCACCCTTCCGCCGTTGTCGACGGGAAGATTTCTTTTCTGAAGTAACGTCACTTAAATATCGATCAATCTCAGGTATGCTAACATGACATTTTTTGCTTTTATTTTTGGAAACGTTTTCATTGGAGTTGAATTTCTTCTTCTCCGGCAAAGAATTGGCCGTGACCAGAAAATAAATGCTTCCCCTCTTGAGTTCTGATTCCGGCGACAAGGTCAAAATCCGACGAACTATACCTTGAGAACAAGGTTTAGTTAAAATGTGATTTGGGTAATTCTTGAGAACCTCAGAAGCTGTGATTGGATGTGTAATTTCTTCAACATGGCCATTTAAATGTACGATACGAATCAAGTCTAGAGCTCCAAAAGGAAGAAGACAAGCCAAACAGCATCTTAGACTGTTTCCCATCTCTAATATAGCTCAGGAAAAAGAAGGAAGGAAAGAAAGAAAGAAAGAAAGAAAGAAGAAGACTACTTTGTTTGCCTTTCTTTTTATTTCTTTCGTTTGTGTGTGAAGTTTTGAATGTGATATATGATAATATTGGATGAAGACGATGGTCTTGTTATATAGGAAGAATCGTGGACAGATAATAATATTATGATCATTACGAAATTTGAGTTAGCTTAAATGGCAATATTGTCCTTCTTTAGGACTTTAAGGTTATAGTTCCCCCGCAATCTCAGATTAATATACTAATAGGGTTCTAAGTTAAATATTCTTATAAAATTAATAAATTTTGTTACACAAAAACAAAATATAAACAAAAGTTATTGAATTCACGTAAACCCGTAGCTATTGCACTAGATCCGCCCTTGTTTTAGGGGGTCCAAAATCATTCGTATATTATGATCGTTACAAAAAAATTTATATGTAGTTTGCCCGATGATGGATCTTGAAAGTTTAAATTATGGGTGCTTAATTATTTTTAATCTGAAATTTACCACTGAAATTGGGTGCTTAGTTAACATATTTGTATGAATAATTTTGCTATATAATAATGTGTGGCTGAAAAGGTAATGGGTGTTCAAGCACCCATAATTCAATACATAGATCCGCCATTTAGTTTGCCTATATTGACAATCAATTTTTAGAAAAGAGTAGCCCTAGATTAAATGGAGCATCCAAATAGATTGCCTCATGAAATATATTATCATTCACCAGGCGGCGGCTCATTTTAATTTTGGATTTTTTGGTATTGCCAGTTGGGTAAACTTGTATTATTTGGTAGCGTGAAGGAATCGCCATTGATTTGGAGGGTCAGAGAGAAGGATATTTTTCGATTTTCGTTTCCAGTTAATTATTTTGGTCAAAGATCAGTATTTGTTATTATACTGATCTACATCTCATACACACGAGTACAATCATATTGTTTATTATAAAATCTTGGTTATACAATGATTTTCAACTCGTGCACACGAGTAGTATCAATAGTAGGTTGGATATTGCATATTATTTCTTCATTTAAAAAATGGCATGATTATGCAAGTTCCATGTTCATTATATATTGGGCGTGGCTCCCATTGAAGACAAGATGTGGGAAGCGAGGTTCAGATGGTTCGAGCATATAAAAAGAAGAAGCCCAGATGCATTATTGAGGAGGTATGAGCGACTGACTTTGGAAGGCACGAGAAGAGGTAGGGGGCGGCCTAAGAAGTATTGGGGAGAGATGATCAGGCAGGACATGTCGCGACTTCAGATTTCTGAGGACATGACTTAGGAAGCTATGGAGGTCGAGTATTGGGGTTGTAGGGTAGGGTCATAACTATGTGAGGCTAGTCTGATAGGATTTTTGTCTTGGACTGCTAATGGTTAATATTGTGTTCTCATAACTCTTTCGTTTTATTGTGCCGAGCATATTTACTGGTTATTGCTATTGTTTTCATCTATTTTCTGGCTTTTATGATGCTATTGTATTCCTGTTGGGTATTAAATTCGGATACTGGGTCGCTCTATATGGGCTGACCCAACCCACTTGGGAAGAGATAGAGTTTGAGAATAAAATAACTTCTTTGGAGAAGTTACTACACGTTTGGGTGTAGTTGAGAGCAGTTTTCTCAAAGCAGTTAATTTCTTTCTCTTTATAAAAAAAACTTATTTTGGCCTTCCTATTCCAATAGAGAAATTCTAAGAAAAAGGAACGAGCCTTTCTTCTTGTCAATCTTCTTCTTATCAATCTTCTTCTTTAACAGAGAAGAGTTTTCTCCTTCTTTTGCAAACACACATAAAGAAAGACATTTAGTTAGTGAAGATTCACTTTTCCTAGTGATTCAAAGTTCGATTTAGGGCAATTATTTCGGTGGTGAGTTCAACAATTCTTCCGCTGAGTTGACAGGTATACTAATGTTGTTCTCGCCTCGCGATTATTAAACTTTCAATGGTATCGGAGCTAGGTTGTTTACTCATAGTTGCTGCCACCATGATATATACTTCGTTACCGATAATCTTTGTTTGAAACAGGCGCTGATATTTTTTTTGTGCGCCTTAAACTTCTTTTTCTGGAGGCGTTAGGATATGGCCTATAGAACTTGACCATAATTAATTTGGTCAGAAAAGTGTTGTTGGATATAAAAAATTCTTTATATCCTATGACTCTGAGGTTCACTTGGAGTTGGATTTCACAAGTTCGAAAAAGTGAATGAACTCTAGACAAAAAGAATGAGGCAGCAGAGAGGTAGTTAGGAGTCTCTAATGGTGGTTGCCCTCTCTCTGTTTTCTGCCTATGATTTCCTTTTCCATTTTTACCAAACGCATTAATAAACCACCATTCATCTTAAGGGTCTGTTTTGGTTAAGCTTCAGATCTGAAACACATACATATACAATATATATAAATAGGAAGATCTTTTACGTACATAAAAAGTGACTAGTAAATTTTATGTCAGAAAGTCCTTTCATTATCACTAAATCGTACCACCCTACCTTTAGTTCCTTCGACGATCAATTTGATCCACTAGAAAGAATGCATGTCAAGTGTTTATATGACTGTCTCATCAATTACTTAAGGAACTATGGTTAACTTGAATAAGTTTTCTTGTGTGGACTATGAGCTGATATAAGTTGCCCTTAATATAACTTAATATCTTCTTAATATAGAAAATATGTTTAGCCATAATCCCTTGCATTTATATACTTCCACAAGTTATTGTGACATATATTGTCATATTGAATGGGTGTAGCCATTCTTATTATTTCCTTGGTCCTATTTTAGATGTGGATGAACAGGAACAAGTTCGAACTACTCCAAGTGGGAGTTATCGAAGGGGACAACATGGAAGGATACGTCGTCGCAGGATTTATTTCTATAATGATTCAGACTCGGAGCCTGAATTCATCAGGAATGTCCCAAGGACGAGTGATGTTTTAGATGTCAATACCACACAAGAAGATAGGTTAATTTGTGTGGTACCTAATTTTCGAGTGCTGTCTCTCTAGAAGAACTTGGTTCTTCTTGGTGTTCCAACTTCTACTGTTGTGGAATAATAAAAGCAGTAAAGTAAAAATACAGAGATTTTTACGTGGAAAGCACCTGGCTCAAAAGGTGAAAAAACCATGACCTACTCCTTAGTAGGATTTGCTCAAACTCTTCACTAAAACTCTGAGCCAAATGGACTTACAAAATAAACTCTTTTGTTATCCTAGGACTAACTCTAATCCCTTCGTAGTAACTAGCCTTTAGCTAATTTCTACAAGTTTCAAGTTAACTCTAACTTGAACAATACGTACCTATTACAATTGCTTCTATGAAAGTTGAAAAGATACAATATTAAATCCCCTACTACAACCAACTAGACTCAATGACAAAAAGATGGAACTGGTTCTTCTAGCTGGTCTGTAGCCTTTGTATCGCACAATAATTCTGCTTGCACACTATCTGGGAATTTTGCTTTCAGATCTTGATCACTTCTGCACTTGTGCGTTCTTGATTCAAGCAAGAATACTTTAATTATTTATAAAGTCATTTGTTGAGTTTGTCGTTCAGTTCTGGTACAACTCTACCTGGGAGAACGAGTTCGTATTAAACTCAACTTCCTTCCTTTGTTACTGTCCTTGCTGAATTCAACTTCTATTCTCTTATCAATTTGCAACCTTTTTTCATTAGAAGACACTCTCTTTGTTCATTGATACTTCGCAATCACATTCGTCTCCTATGCATATAAGGTTTGTGTGCCAATGCGTCAGGACAAGTATGTGTGCTCTGAAGGACCTGGTTCAACTGGTCAGACATTTGTCAATCTTCAAAACTATGCAGTGACTTGGGTCAACAAATTCCCCCTTTTTGATGAAGACAAACTCTGTGCTTCTCCCTGTATACAACTCAAACACTTTGTATGTTTTTTTTAAGCATTTATCATAGAGAAACCAGGTTCATTAGGTTATAAATATCACTTGAAATATAAAAGCACTTGTCTTCCCCCTTTTGGCATCATCGAAAAGTTTGCAAAATGATAAACTCACCAGTGTTGTTAAAAATTACTCATGGCCATTGAGGCAACTGCAGGTGCAAACATGATTAATCATCATAAGAAACCAATAAATGTAAGTTATCTAAGAAATTGAGACAAGTCAATAACAAAATAGCAAGAATTCATTGATTAGGAATGTACATCAAACACCATACCAAAAAACAAAAAACAGCCATAACCATGAGCAAAACAGAATAAAAACAACAGAAACAGAACAACTGGTCTAAGAGGGGTTTTGGTAGCTCTGGACAGCCTAAGGATGGGAAGGTGCAGAGGAGGTTGTGGTCTTGGTTTGTAGAAGAGAAAGCATCTAATTAAGAACACTCTCATTCTTTTCTTTCTCTTTTGCTAATTCATCCCTGAGAGCATCCCGCTCAGATTCAACCTCAATCAAACTAGAATTCAAACGAAGGATTTCCATATCCTTGATCTCGCTTTCCTGCACCAGAGTTCGAACTTTGCTGTTGATAGGCTGCTTCCTAGATGAACCAGGTTCATCTGCAGGAACATTGACAGAATAATCGCAAGTCAGGAAAGTATCCTTCCCAAAATAGTCCTTGGCAGTAGCCATCTCAGCCTTTTTCATAGAAACAACAAAATGAGCAAGCACAGTTGTCAGAATAAAGCCATATGGAATTGCATGTGCTTTTTTTCCATTCACAATTCTGTCCAAGAGTTGGATGATGAAGGCTGGCCAATTGATATGCTTTCCCCTATACAAACATTCCATCAAGGTCAGATCCATATAGTTGGCTATGTGCCTTCGGTCCTGTCTTGGCAGCAAGAACTTGATGAATAATTTGAAAAGCAACTTGTGTTCTGGCTTCATTTCACTTTTGTAGACTGGCCTGGGTTCAATTTCCCTTTCATTGTCACTGAATAATCTGGCAATATTGATTGATGAGACCATCCCATCCAAACTAGGCCATCTTTGCCTAGTGTGATCTTCATATCCCTCAGCAGGAATGTGCAGAATTTCTCCCAGTTCTTTAGTATCAAAGGAGACTTGAATTCCTTTGACTGTAGTAGTGACCCGGTCGTCCTTGACCACTGCATTACCCATAAACTCCACCAATTCAGCTCTAGCCAACCTTCCTTCAATGTGAAGGACCATGTTTTTCCACCCTTGAACATCCAGTGTGTCCAGCAGGTATCTAATCCCAGGTTCCTCGAGATCCTTCAACAAATTTCCTTTCAGAATTGTTCTTTTGACAAACAAGGTGATTCTGTCAGTCACCTCACCAACTTCCCCTTCATCTTCTCCGCTCCACTCTTTATCATCATCTTTCTCAAAAACCTTCACTTTTCTTGCCTTGGACCTGGTCCTTTTAACGGTTCTTGCAGGTGTGGCAGACACTGTAGCTGACTTCTTTGAAGAAGCCTTAGCCCTTTTTGATTTTGGTGCCTCAACCACAACAGGAGCAGTCTGCTCCTCATGATGGACCAGGTCCATCATATCCTCTTCAACAACAACAGTCTCTACAAGATCTCCTACTTTAGCCTTTCCCTTTGTAGCTCTCTTTTTCTTGCTCTCAAGCAGAGCATTATCAAACAGTTCTTCTTCCTTTCTCACAGCACTACTTGTAGCACGCACCTTAGGAACAGGAGCAGCAGCAGCTACAGATGCTTTTCTCTTCTTAGAAGGAACTGGGTTAGTAGCCTTCTTGGACTTCTGAGTCCTTCTTTTCTTGAGGTTATAGGACTCCCCCAGCTTCCTTAGCCTGTCAGCCAGTGTCCCGTCCCCAGATGAACCAGGTTCATCTACTCCTTTCTTTAAGCTTGCTAGACCTGCCGCTGCTTCCTCGACTACACTTCCCCCTAACTCTATGACATCTTATCCAACCTTCTCAGGAATGGGACCACAAATAGTCAATGTAGTACCATCCTTCCCAAATCCCTTTCCCTCAAGAATTTTACCTTTTTCCAATTTTCTTTGCCTACTAGGCACTTCAACATCAACTACCAACCAGAACAAACCTTTCTCAGTATTAACAGACTCAGAAATTGCATCAATATTACCTTGTTCAGAATTTGATGAACCAGGTGCTTCATCCTCGTTGGCTGATTTAAAAGATTCACTTGATGATTCAAAATTATTATCCTTTTCAGCCTGCAAAATTGCCTCCAATAATTTTGCAAACTTTTCGATGATGCCAAAAGGGGGAAGACAAGTGCTTTTATATTTCAAGTGATATTTATAACCTAATGAACCTGATTTCTCTATGATAAATGCTTAAAAAAACATACAAAGTGTTTGAGTTGTATACAGGGAGAAACACAGAGTTTGTCATCATCAAAAAAGGGGAATTTGTTGATTAGTAGCACAAAATTCAATTGAGATCATTCCTTTTTCATATTTATCCCTCAGGAAATGGTGCCTAACATCTATGTGCTTAGTTCTCTTATGATGAACCAGGTTCTTCGTCATACTAATGGCACTAGTGTTATCATAGAAAATAGGAATGCATCTCACATCTGTACCAAAGTCCATGAGTTGTTTCTTGATCCATAGAAACTGAGCACAACAGGAGGCTGCAGCCACATATTTAGCCTCAGCAGTAGACAAGGCTACTGGATTTTTTTTCTTGGTAGCCCAAGACACAAGCCATGAGCCCAGAAAGTGAGCCATACCTGAAGTACTTTTCCTGTCAACCAGAAAACTTGCATAATCAGCATCAGCATATCCTACAAGGTCGAAGTTACTACCTTTAGGATACCAAAGGCACAAATCAGTGGTGCCTTTCAAATATCTCAAAATTCTCTTCACTGCAGTGAGGTGGGACTTCTTTGGATTTGCCTGAAACCTAACACACAGTCCCACGTTGAACACAATATTAGGTTTGCTGGCAGTGAGATATAATAGAGACCCAATCATCCCTCTGTATAGCTTCTGATCAACGGATGAACCAGGTTCATCCACATCCAATTTTGTAGCTGCGGATATGGGAGTGTCTATTTCCTTTGACTCTTCCATATTAAACTTCTTGAGAAATTCTTTCACATAATTTTATTGGTAGGCCATTTTTCTATTTGAGTTTTGCTTGATTTGCAAGCCTAAGAAGAAGTTTCACCCATCATACTAATCTCAAACTCACTCCCCATAAGCATAGCAAATTCCTTGCTCAATTTTTCAGAAGTCGCCCCAAATATAATATCATCCACGTATATTTGCACAACCAGGAGATCCTTACCCTTTTCCTTTAAGAACAAAGTACTGTCAATTTTGCCTCGTTTGTACCCATGTTCTAGTAGGAACTTTGATAATCGTTCATACCATGCTCTTGGTGCTTGTTTGAGACCATATAAAGACTTGTCGAGTTTGCATACGTGGTCAGGTGACTCCTTGCTTTCAAAACCTGGAGGCTGCTTGACAAATACATCTTCCTTCAGATAGCCATTGAGAAAGGCATTCTTAACATACATCTGATGAAGAGTGAATTCCATGTGAGCAGCAAATGTTATAAGTAGTCTGATTGCCTCCAGTCTTGCCACAGGGGCAAAGGTCTCATCATAGTCAATTCCTTTTTCTTGACTATACCCTTGAACGACTAGTCTTGCCTTATTCCTTGTAACAGTTCCATCCTCATCGAGCTTGTTCCTGAAGACCCACTTGGTGCCAATCACTGATCTGTCTAGTGGCCTAGGTACCAAGTGCCATAATTGACTTCTTTCAAACTGATTCAGCTCTTCTTGCATGGCATTTACCCAATCAGCATCTTGTAGGGCGTCTCTAATGTTCTTTGGTTCGATCATAGATAGAAAAGCATCAAACGCACACAGATTTTTCAAGGATGATCTTGTTTTGATTCCGGATGTCAAATCTGTTATGATGTTCTCAAGAGGGTGAGAACTCTGATATCTGTGTGGTTTAAGTACCAGTTGTTCATTCCTAGACAATTCCATGGTGTCTTGTTGCTGTGGAGCAGGATCAGGGACAAGTTGCATATGTTGAATTCCCCCTATCATGTTGCTTGGGGTAGTTGAACCTGGTTCATCACCTGTTCCACCTTCCATGTTTTCTTCAATGTGATCACTGCTTCTCACCAGTCCAAGCTCCTCACCTTTTGGTTCCTGTCTTTTAGCAAGAGTGTTAGTTTCATCAAAGACAACATGTACACTTTCTTCTACACACATATTTCTTTTATTATACACTTTATAAGCTTTTCTATGTGATGAATATTCCAAGAATACTCCCTTATCACTTCTGGGGTCAAATTTTTCTAGGGAATCTTTACCATTATTATGCACAAAACACTTGCATCCAAAAGCCCTAAAGTGGGATATGTTGCGCTTTCTCCCTTTAAGTAATTCATAAGGAGTTTTCTGTACCAGAGGTATGGTCATGCATCTATTGATTATGTAACAAGAAGTGTTTATTGCTTCAGCCCAGAAGCTGTGAGGAAGTTTGCTAGATAAAAGCATGGTTTTTGCCATGTCATCAAGAGTTCTGTTTTTCCTTTCAACAACCCCATTTTGTTGTGGGGTTCTAGGAGCAGAAAATTTATGATTGACACCATGTTCATCACGGAACTCAGCAAACTTAGCATTCTCAAATTCATTACCATGGTCACATCTTATTGATGATAGTTGATGTCCTAATTGATTTTGAGTTTTCTTGACAAATAAGGTGAACATGTCAAATGATCCATCCTTAGATGCCAGGAATAAGGTCCAAGTGAACCTTGAATAATCATCAACTAGCACCATCACATATCTCTTACCACGTCTACTCAAAGTTCTCATAGGACCACACAGATCCATATGAACCAGTTCCAACGTCCTGGTGGTACTGACTATTTTCTTACTTTTGAAAGAGGACCTTACCTGCTTCCCCCTAGCATATGCCTCACAAAATTTGTCCTCCTTGAAATTAATGTTAGGAAATCCTACCACTAATTCCTTAGAGACTAGTTTGTTAAGCTGAGTCAGACTCGCATGACCAAGTCATTTGTGCCACAGGAGGGGATCAATGTCCAACACACTTAGGCAAGTGAGTACATTTTTCAGACAGTGTGGACAAGTCTATGACATAGATGTTATTCATTCTTTTTCCCTGCAAA
>ML329913.1:604-51659 GCA_005239505.1 Nicotiana paniculata
TTTTTTTACCTGAGGTGTTCCTTCATGGGCTAATTGCAAGGTATCCCAGATTTCTTTGGCAGTGGTGCAGCTTTGGATTCTGCTATACTCGTCTGGACCTAGTCCACACGCTAGCCACTTCTTGGCCTTTGCATTCTTTTCCCATTTCTTCAGATCCTTAGCATTGCAGTCAAATCTAGTCTTTGGTACATCTATACCTTCAACAGTCTTCATCATGGTAGCTAGAGGACCATCAGTGACTATGTCCCAGAGTTCATAGTCTTCTCCAATCAGGTGGTCCTTCATCCTGTTTTTCCACCAAGAGTAATACTGGCCATTGAAGAGTGGTGGCCTTGCAGTTGATTGACCCTCCCAGTTTNCGGTTCTTCTTGGTGTTCCAACTTCTACTAGTGTGGAATAATAAATACAGTAAAGTAAAAACACATACATTTTTACGTGGAAAATACCTGGATCAAAAGGTGAAAAAACCACGACCTACTCCTCATTAGGATTTTCCAAAACTCTTCACTACAACTCTGAGCCAAACATCATTTACAAAATAAACTCTTTTGTAAACCTAAGGACTAACTCTAATCCCTTTGTAGCAACCTAGCCTCTAGCTAATTGCGACAAGCTTCAAGTTAACTCTAACTTGAACAATGTGTACCTATTACAATTGCTTCTAATAAAGCTGAAAGATACAATATTAAATCACCTACTACAACCAACTAGACTCGAAAGACAAACAGATGGAACTGGTTCTTCTAGCTGGTCAGTAGCCTTTGTATCGCACAAGGATTCTGCTTGCAAAATTTCTCTGGTAATTTTGCCTTCAGTTCTTGCTTCAATTCTGTCTTTGTGCGAATGATTCTTCAGTAGGAATACTTCAACATTATATAGCGCCAGAAGTTAAGACAACCTCTTAGTTCATGGATAATTCACAGATCACGTTTATCTCCTGTGCATGTACAGTTCTTGTGCCAATTGGTTCGTTCGAGATGTTTTCCTGATGGACCTGGTTCAACTGGGTAGGCATTTGTCAATCTTCAAAACCATGCAGTGACTTGGGTCAACAAGAATACAAAATAGTCCCATGGACATGTCAACAGAAAGGGAAAGCTAAGATGACGGATTCCATAGAGGCTCACAATATGACTAGGTCGGGGAGGTGTTACCTCCTGAGGATGAAAACCGAGAGAATCTGGGAAGGGAGCAGATTCAGAGAAGAAATATAATAGATTCGGAGGCTGCAAAATTCTGGAAGAAGATATCAACCAAATAATACTCCATGGAGGAACAACTGAAGAAAAACCCCGGCACAAATATCAATCATGGATTTACTAATGAGTTTTGACAGTCATAAAGACGCTATGATGAAAGTGTTAAGTGGGGTGAGCATGCCAAGAAACACCACTATTGAGGCACTGGCAACAACCATTGGGAAAATAGTCGAAGCAAATATGATCACTTTCTAAAGAGAGAGCTTCCTATCGAAGGCGTGGGTCACAACAAAGCTCTACATATCATTGTCAAATGTGGAGATAAGGTAGTGTCCTAAGTGTCGCGCCCCATTTTTCCTCCCAAAATCGGGATTCGACATTTTTGGGACAACTCCTTTTTCGGGATCGGTTTGGAATTGGAAGAGTCTCCACCTAACGGATTAACGTGCGTTAGGTCACCTAGAGCAATTAACTCATATAACCAGTTTACATCACCAGAGATCGGGTAAGGGCTCAAATTACCTTCAGGGGAAGGTGTTAGGCACCCCTTGAGGTCCACAACGGTGGGTCCCGACTGAAATTAAATTAAGAGAATTAGTCTAAATGGGGAGAAAGCAATTTGGACAAATACGATATTCAATTTATTTTAAACAGGAGTATGGGGGGGGGGGTCTAAACTTTTTTAGCCTATTTGATCATTCCATGCAATACTTATTAACTCCCTCAAGTCGGGATGTTACTCATAGTACTTAGCGCACAGACTATAATGTCCTTACTACCCAATTACTATCTTTAAGTTGTTACTTAAGCGTTCTAGTAGTTTATAGCTTGTTCCTTATGCGTGCACTACCCATCCCTTACCTATGGCCCTGGAGGTATTATGACCTTTATTTGGGATAGTTCTAGACCAACCTATATTACTTAAAATGTGGAATCTAGGCGACAAACAAAAACAAATAGGACTTTCAGATAAGGGAAAAAGTATGGGCTCACATTGACCTCCGCACGTAGACAACAAAAAATACGCAGACTTTATTAATTTTGGAATCCTATAGGCAGGATATCTATGCGGTAAAACAGAATGCCGAGACAATTTTATTAAGGCGAGCATTACGACCTATTTGTTTGCTTACTGATTTTATTCAGCATGAATCTGGGCACTTCAGGCAGTAATATGTCACAATTATAAACCCAGAATCATTATTAAGTCTTACAAATATATTGTCTAAGTGATTGACAGTAGTGATTTCATTCAGAATCGATCGACATAATCCTATAGGCATGATTTCTACAAGCTTGTTGATTATAGACCTATAGACATGATTTCTAAGTGTAGCACTGATTTTAACTTATAAAGGCAAGTTTTATTCTTTTTCAATCCTATAGGCATGCTTTTTAATTGCTGAATTGACTCAAACCTTAGGCATGATTTCTAAATGTTAGATTGATTTTTTTAGTCCTATAGGCATGATATCTATCACAAGATTGATTTAAATCCTATAGGCAGGATTTCTAAGTTTAAAACTGATTTTCCTATAGGCATGATATCTATTAACTGTATATGGGAAAAATTTAAACAGATTGCCAGGAAAGATAATTATCTCAAACAACAAGGTCCTATAGGCATGATTTCTAATGCACGTTTGTTGAAAACATGTATAAACCATATGAACAGGATTTCTAATGTACATAATTAAACAAAAGCAGGATCTTTAGTATGCAAAATGTAAAGCACATAAACAAAATGATCATGAAAGTCCTATAGGCAGGATTTCTAAACACAACACAATACTCACATAGTTCAATCAACATAATTAAATCCTATAGGCAGAATTTCTACCCAGTTTTAACAAATGATATAAGTAAAACCCCCCAGCTTTACTATAATATCCCCAAATCTGTTATTACAGCCCAGAATATCAAATAAATTACAAAATGGTAATAATTACACTATAAGGAGCCTTCATAGGCCCAAATGGGAACCATGCCTTCAACCATAACAATAACACAACATAGGGATTCATAGTACATTGGAACTAGGTTTCCAGTGTGTAAAAGTTCCCAAGGGTCTCAGGGGACCCATGGCAATGCTCACACTAGAGAACGAAATGCTTAGAAATAATTCAAAAGAGATTAGGAACCAAACCCCAGTGTCTCAGAGTTCACAAGGGTCTCACATGGACCTCGAGAAGTGCTCACACTGAGGAGGTTAAGGATAGAACCTAAGGACATAAGAATAGGTTTGGGGTAACAGTATACAAAAAGAGACAATGGTAAAGGACATATTTTAAAACAGGTTTGAGTTTAGAAAATCCATCATCACAGAGTTTAAAACACATAATATGTAGGCAGAATTGCACTAAGAAGACAAATTGGCAAGATTTGCAAAGTTGTTCATGCTCAAGTATAAAGTTTTAATAAGTTAAAATCTGAAAGGCCTAATTAAGCTAAGTATACATGCTAACATTTAGGACAACTTTGTCTAATCACAGGAAAACATTGAGACATGGTATTAAGGCAAAAGTCAAGTAATCATGTGGAATCCAAGGAATGCAAGACACACCAACAGACAAGTTATCAAAGGAAATGAATGATAGAAAAGGGACTTAATACAGCCAAGACATAATAATACAAGTTTGTAAAGATTACAGACTGATTAGCTGATGAACATACTAGTATTAACCTAAAGATGTTAAGTTTAGGACAAGTCCAGAACTAGCAAAACAACATATATGAAACAAGTTAAAATACATTAAGATAATCCCTAAGAGGGTTCATGTTATTCAATATAAACAGTCTCAGAACTAATAACGTCGACTACAGAACTAAAGGAAATCACATAAACATGAAACTGGCAGAGTCATGCTCATAATGCACTTTAAACAAGCTGGTTCACAAACAGTTCATAGAAGTAAAATGACAAAGGGATAGTCACTCACCAGTTAGGCAAGAAAATAAGAAATGCACCACAATAGTCGAGAGCCCCGAATTATTCGGCCTTGGCTTTCAGCCGGCCAAGACCAAAAATACATGAGAGCGGGCAAAGAGAACACAGAACCAAGCCCTAAGTTCCTTAGTGAGAATATAATGATTCGAGTCTCTAAAAGGGGAGAGGGGAGGGGTTTATATAGTATTATAGTATAAACAAGAAACATATTAAGTATTAAACACAGAATCATTTAAAGTCTAATTTTTAGGGCAAATAATACATAAACAAGGAAGTTCAGTAAACTAACAGAGAATCCGAGAAAAATATCATACAAAGATCGATTAAAATAAGAATTAGGGCGAAATAAAGTAAAAAATAAAGGAACACGATAAATTAAACAGAAAGAAGGAAAATATCAGTCAAATACGAGAAAGTAAAGAGTATCAATAAGAAATCAGTAAAGAATAAGGAAAGATCTCAAACCGTAGTTGAGACTAATGCCTTGAATCAGGCCAAAAATGCAAGGATCGTTCAATATAGCATGTATAGAGATGGAAGATCGTCCAGATCTTCATAAAATCAGGGTGAATCTACCCATTATTGAGTTAGTTCTTGCCAAAAATAGGGCAAGAACCAAGTGATGTCAACAACATACGTATAAAGGTAGAATATTACAAAATAGGTAAGCAAATCATGGATTGATTCCATGTTAGCCGGAATCGAAGAGGATTGGGGAGTGATGGCGCTAGGGTTTGACAAAGAGAGAAGGGAGTATGAGAGTTTAAAGGCGGCGGGTGAATAGGTAATGAGTTAGGGTTGGGGTTTGGGCTAATAAGGGTGTTGGGTTAAATCCGGATATGGGGATTTTAGGGGCTAGATTGTAAATACCTATTTTAACAAATAAATAATTTATAAAAAATAATTAATAAATAACAAAATATCACTTGTGAATACAAAATAATTTAATATAATTACTTAACATTATAAAAATATATAAAGTCATTTTTGTATAAATAATGTATTATGCATATATATGGGCTATTACTGCAAAATATGCAATTTTAGCCTAAAAATGCAGATATAATTATAATAAATATATCAAAAATATTTAAATCTTAATACGGATGTAGATGATGAAAATTAAATAACAAATCATTATAAAATTACTTGTGATGCAATTAACAATTATTTATGCAAGAATAAATTGACTAAAGGCCCTTAAAAATTATGGAAAATTATGGAAAAATGCTCATGCCCTATTTTTAAAGTATATATGTATATAAAATATATATGGGAAAAATTGGGTATCAACACTAAGTACTGGTTGATGGAGGATCAGGAGTCAATATCTGCCCGCTCTCTACTCTACGAGAGTTGGGTATCCATCTAAGAGAGTCAAGGAAAGTCATGTGAGAGTAAGGGCTTTTGACAAGTTGCAGAAGGATGTCATTAGAGAAATCTATTTGGCTCTGCAGATCGGACCGGTTGAGTTTCCCATACTATTCCAAGTGATGGATATTTTATCTTCATATAAATTACTTCTAGGAAGACTTTGGATACACATGGTAGGGGTCGTCCCATCTACCCCACACTAATGTATGAAGTTCAAATGGGGTTGTCAAGAGATCGTAGTCCATAGAGAATGGAGCCAATCAACTTATTTGGAAAATGCAGTTCTATTTATAGAGGGAATAGACATGGTTGCTTTCCACGTAGTTGAGATCATGCAGACCACTGAAGTAGAAGAGATTGAGCAAAAACTAGGAATGCGGTCGCTGTATATATCAAAGATGTCCATGAGGGAAATTATGATGTACGAATATAGACTAGGAACCAGACTGGGAGCCCGATTAGATGGGAACAGAGTCAATTGATCCAAATGGGCAGAAAGGAAGAGCCGACGTAGGTATCAGCATCCGGCTGGAAAGACTTGCACCGGTAGCTTCGAAAAAAGGCTTTTGTGCCAGATCGTGTTTTGGGCATAGGTCAGAGCTCAACACCAGAAGACGACATCATCGATGGAATGGGAAGGTTGTTCGTGACCATGATCGAGGAATGCTGTGAAGGAATTGATATCAAGACACAGACCATTCAAGATGCTGGACCAATAGAGGACCTGCGGAATTGGACCACCAGTCCGTCTTTGGTTCGTCGAGAGTCTTGGTAGTATGGAATTGTAAAACATTTAAAAAGAGCGCACGGTCAATTGAGGCTTGAACCGTGTCTGTACTTTTTTGTCATTTACCTCTTTGAACGCTCAGACGTTCCTCTTTTGATGAAAGAAAAAGAATTGCTTTCTTAAGATTATTGCAAAATTATTTATCGCTTCATTTATACTTAGTTTTTCTTTTCAGTAATCAAAATGATAAAAACTTGCGTTCTGTGACTATGACATGTAATGAAACCCTCGAGCAAAGCGATCCAGATTATGAGGAATACGATGAGAGTATGATGCCAGATAATCTCCCACAAGAAATTGAACAACTAGAAAGCCATAAAAATCCTAACCTTGAAGAGAGAGAAATGGTCAACTTCGGGAGCAAAGAGGACGTTAAAGAAACCCGAATCAGAATCCATCTAGGATCAGAACGGAAGGAAGAATTAGTCGAGTTTATGTGACAATACATTGATGTGTTTGCATGGTCATATGATGACATGCCTGGGTTAAGTACTAATATCATTTCACATCGATTTCTTACTAACCCTGCTAGACCACCAGTCAAACAAAAACACAAAAAATTCGAGCCCGACTTGATATTATGGATAAAAGAAGAAGTAATCAAGCAAATAGAGACGAATGTAATGAGGGTCACCAACTATCCTACATGGTTGGAAAATATCGTCCTAGTGCACAAGAAGGACGGGAAGATCAGGATATATGTGGATTATCGAGATCTCAACAAAGCCAGCCTGAAGGACGATTTCCCTTTACCAAACATTCATATCCTAATTGACAACTGCGAGAAGCATGAACTGCAGTCGTTCTTGGATTATTTTTCCGAATACCACCAGATCCTGATGCACGAAGAAGATGCAGAAAAGACAACATTCACTACACCATGGGGAGTTTACTGCTACAAAGTCATGTTGTTTGGTCTCATAAACACAACTACTACTTACATGAGGGCCATGGCGACCCTCTTTCATGACATGATTCATAAATCGATGTATATGTGGATGACTTCATCATCACGTCTCGGAAAATTTCAGAACATTTGGACGAGCTGAGGAAAATTTTCAAACGTTTGTGGAGGTATAATTTGAAGTTGAATCTTGCAAAATGTGCATTCAGAATGCCTGCTCGAAAATTGCTAGGTTTCATCGTAAGCAGAAAAAGGATATAACTGGGTCCTTCAAAGATCAAAGCTATTCGAGAGTCGCCACCGCCCAAGAGCAAGACAGATGTAATGAGTTTCTGTCACGACCCCAAATCTAAACCAGTCGTGATGGCGCCTATCGTGGAACTAGGCCAGCCAAAACCACACTCATACCATAATAATATTCCATTTACACCATTACTAAACTAATAACCCATAAAGGTTTCTTTTAAACATTTTTAAAATAGATAAAGCTACACCGAATATTAAATACAACCCCCAAGATCCCGGAGTCACTGGTCATGAGCATCTACAGATAATATACAACTCCAAAAAAAAACTCTGTAATAGTAAGCAGGAGAGAGAGCAGGACTGCGGACGCGTGCAGCTACCTCGCAAAATCTCCGAGAAGTATCTGGAACAGATACACAACTCACTTTTTCCTAACACCTGGATCTGCACACAATGTGCAGGGAGTAATGTGAGTACGCCAACTCAGTAGTAATGAAAATAAATCAGGTCTGAGCAGTAAGAAACACATAAAATCAAGTCATCATTTCACAATAAGCACAACCTTTCTTTCCAATAGTGTATAAGTTAAATCATCACGCTTAAAAGCCGATTTCAGTAAAAATCATTTGGAAATATAATTGCCAATAATTTCAACATAACTTTCAAGAAGTTTAGTGTAATAATGATAAAAATCCCCTCGGGCAAAACATATTTCATAAGTTCAGAGTGAAAGTGGTAAAATCATAAGTAGCCCCTCGGGCAAAAACATGTATCAGAAACTTCCCCTCAGGCATACCTCACAGTTACTCATAATCATCCCCTCGTGCATACCTCACAGTCATCATAATTAGCCCCTCGGGCAACCTCACAATCACTCATGCCTCCCAATTACTCAGCACTCGGAACTCGCACTCAGTAGGTACCTGCGCTCACTGGGGGTGTGTAGAGACTCCGGAGGGACTCTTTCAGCCCAAGCGCTAAAATCAAGCCACCTCATGGCATATCATATCCTCACAATCAGGCCCTCGGCCTCATTCATTCAGCAACTCTCAAAAATCCCCTCGGCCGTATCAGTAAAACGGGGTACTCGACCCAAAAACACCATTTTATATTTCAAATAGTGTAAATAAGGCTGAGTTTCGAAAATGGTTAAGCATAACATGACTGAGTGTAAATCATAAATCAGCACAGCTAGGAAATAACAGTAAAAAGTCCCCAAGGGGTCCAAACAAGTCGGCATGAGGCCCCAAACATGGCTTACAACCCAAATATAGCAATAGTTTTAGAACACAATTTAACATATGGTTTAGAGTAAAATACACAGCTCAATAGTTTCCACGGAGAGGACCAAGTCCAAATCCAGAAATTAGTGCACGCCACACACTCGTCATCCGGCGTGTGTGCCACTCTAAAAATAGTGAGAAATACGAAGTCCGGGGTTTAATACCCTCAGGACAAGATATATAGTCATTACTTACCTCCACCCGGGCCAAAATACTAATCCGCGATGCTCTTGCCCCTCGAATCGGCTCCCGATTTCTCCGAATCTAACCAAAGCCAGATTAACATCATCAATATACGCTAAATAAACAAGGCCCAATCGAAAACTATCAATCTTAGGCACAATTCTCGAAACTGGCCAAACCCGAGCCCCGGGCTCACGTCTCGAAATTTGATAAAAATCACAAAACTAGAATTCTCATTCCCTTACGAGTCTACCCATACCAAATTAACCAAAATCCGACCTCAATTGCCCACTCAAATCGCCAAAAGAAATTTTCAAATTTTCCTCCCATTTTCCCCAAATTTTGTACTTTAATTCCTCAAATTGCATGGTGAAAATCAAGAAACATTCATGAAATTAAACCAAAAATGATTGAAGAACACTTACCACAAGAATCCCACTGAAAATCTCGTCCAAATTCTCCTTCCCCCGAGCTCTCTAATGGAAAAATGAGTTATGGCCAAGAACCCCCGAAATTAGAACTTAAAACTGTCTGCCCAGACATTACTCTGTGTGATCGCGGAAAAAGGCACGCAATTGCAAAGAACAAAATGCTGTCCAACCAAACTAACCCTACGCGGTTGCAGAAACACCTATGCGATCGCGTAAGACAACTCCTCACAACAATGCGATCGCGATTAGCTCTATGCGATCACATAGAGCAATTCCATGATCTCACTTCCATTCTAAGTCCTTTTACGCGAACACAAATGTCTCCATGCGAACGCAGTGACCAAGACTGCTCACCCTACACGATCGCACTCCTACCTTCACGATCGCGATTCACAAAATCTGCCTGGCCTCGACTTACTCTACGCGATTGTGGATGAACTCACGCGATCACAATGAACAAACCACTGCTGCTAAAACACCAGAAAACCAGCAATCTCCCAAAGACCAAAAGTGCCCGTTTGAGCATCCGAAATACACCCGAGGCCAACGGGACCACAACCAAACCTACCAACATATCCCATAACATCATTCAAACTTAGTCGAGCCTTCGAAATACCGAAAACAACGCAAAAACACCAAAATCACATCAAATTCAAGCCTATGAACTTTGAAATTTCTAAATTTCACCAAAGATGCCGAAACCATCCAAAACACATCCGATTGACCTAAAAATTTGCACGCATATCCAAAATAACATTACAAACCTGTTCCAACTTCCAGAATTCCATTCGACCCCGATATCCTATTTTTCACTGCCGACTGGAAATCGCCAAAAATTAACTTTTGCCAATTCAAGACTAATTCTACACTGGACATCAAAACTTCATTCCGAACACACTCCTAAGTCTCAAATAACCTAACGAAGTTATCCGAGCCATAAAATCCACATTCTGAGGTTGTTTACCAATAAGTCAACTCCCAGTTGACTTTTCCAACTATTAAGCCAATTTAAGAGACTAAGTGTCTCAGTTCTCACCACGACCACTCCGAACCCGAACCAACCGACCCAACACAACATAAATAGGCTAAGCAACATACGATAAAGCATAAACGGGGGAAATGAGGCTAATCTCACGGAACGACCGGCCGGGTCGTTACATCCTCCCCCTCTTAAACAAACGTTCGTCCTCGAACGTGCTAGGAGTTATTCTCCAACACCATCAAACTATCGCGTAACCTCACCATGCACATACTCGGGGGTGATCCCACGTCACCTATCCCATATAGGTCCAATAGCACAACACCGTTGAAATTTCGAAATCCAACCTGACCCATAAACTTTAGAACCAAATTTCCACTTCTGAAGTAATTACAAGATCAAAATCCCACAACTATAAACTGAACAATTCTGAACATGCTGTATCAAGCTATATCCGTAACCCAAGATGCAATTACACAATATACCGCATGACTCAAATACTCGTGGTGATAACTCCTAATCACAATAGCTGATCAAAACAACCCAATACTGGTACATAACCTCTTATCAAGAATGCCTCGCTCTAACACTTTTATATACTGCCGAAGAAGAAAGAAACACGTAGAAACTAGCAACCATTCGTCCGATCAGTCAGACATGAAGCTCCCCCTTCCCAAACAGGAATTATAGCAGATTTCTAAGCCGACTCCCGATATTTATCCTTCCAACTATGCTGTAGTCAATTCTGACAGTATTTATTCTAGGTCCAATGACCTCTTCCCATCCGACACGACTACTCTGATAACATGCCACATCAATACAATTCAAAGCCATAACCTGTGCAACTCGTGCACTCAATAGCAACATCCCAATGTAATCAAATATATAAATGATTCACACGAGATGGCCATCCCGCCATTAACAATTACCGCCACAACGCCATGCTAAGAGCCTGACACTCATCGAAAATCAAAACTCACGAATCTGACACCAAGGATCATACCTCCACATAACTCTGCTACAATGCGTGATACCATCCAAACGCTGGGTCACATGAAGTACTTCCAGCCACCTGGCTAAAAACCAATAACCATGCGCAATTCGACATCAAGTACTCAAAGTGCGTTGCCACAACCACGGGGAAACCAGACGATAACATGCCACATGAATCAGAAAGTACATAACCAATACGTCTCAATCCCGCAATACCCAATTACTTACCTTACTCAACTCTAGCTATAAGGCCCAATTAGAATCCCACCATATGTGCCTATAACCAACGATCAAAACTCCTCGCAACACCGAACGGTAACTCATACATCACTCCAGAACATGAATAAACTCAATGACAATCGAATGGTATATTCCTCAACAATAGAAATTCGGAGTCAACAATTCCGACCCGGTGCAGAACACACACGCATACTGGCCTACCAATAACCCTAAATCAACTCTGGTCACTCACAACAGATAGACTACTCACCGAAAAGTTCACAATGACTGAACCATGGTACATACTAACATCTGACTAGCTTGCTCGCATTTTCATAGTTCAATACCACAAAATAACCTGTTAGAACTCTCAGTCTCGAAGTCCATGAAGCGGACGAACTACTATATCTGATCTCAATTCCGCCGCTCGAATATGTAACACCCCTAATACTCAATCATCCCACGAGGATACCCCTATAACCCTTCTGTGCCACTAAGCAATCTTAATTAGCAACAATCGAATCCAACAAGAGAGCGTTGAAGTACCAATGAAGTACCCTTAACTCTGCACATTTCCCCTTCTGAAATGTATACCCTCATCAAGCCACCCAATAGTTATATCATCTACCTAGTCGTCTGAAACTGCCGATGCTGTTTAAGAAATTATGTTTTGACCTTCCTTCCAGAACTGAACCGTGACCTCACATACGCATATCTCAAATCTACCCAACATACTGCATATTCCATGCCATCCTAGGACATATATGGGAACTTCATGATCCCTTCTGAGCCACAAGCAACTACACAGGTCACCAAAACCCAAGAGCATTGCTAAGAAACACCTGTAAAAACTTATTACCTCATGAACACCCAAAGAACTAATCATATCCCTTACTATGCCGATCCGACCTACTATCAAGTTGTCCTATTCATCCAAGTTCCTTCGGACTTACCTGCGAATTATAATACCGCAATTCTTAACCCAGACTCACCACACGAGACCCAAGCATAAAACCATATCGTCTGAGGCTCATAAGCCGCTGAATACTCCCTCAAATATCCCCAAAAGTACCACATTCAAAATACTTACCCTGAAGAGACTTCCTGCGATCTAAAGCCATTACCTTCACCTTCTTGATACCGATATGTAGAATCCATGATGATGTAGAAATGCCACAAGTCTTGACACCCTCCAACATAAATTTCAATTCTAGCCCAGAACACACCTTGAAGATTCCCAATTGTTATATTCAACCTTGAATCCATCCGAACCATTCTCGAGAGTCATCCACTCTACTCAAACCTCAATTTCACCGATCAAGCAGACAGAATGACCTGACCCCATTTGCACAGCAACATACTAGGAAGGTAATCCACACACTTGAAGCAACAAGCAAATTCATACACTGCACCCACTACACCATTTACAATTACAACTCAATCATTCAATAGAACTCACCTACCCATAGAGTACATTACAACATGTATCAAAGAATTTCCATTACTCGGGTTATTCCCAGATTCCACCTCTGCACGTCATAATTGATTCACCAATATACCTCGAACCGAAACCAATAAAACACATATCGTGTAATCAACTTATCATCAGACTCCCCCACTTGGCTCAAAGCCAACGATCAAGACAACCAATAACTCACAACGCCCATAATAACACAACCCGTCTAAAAGCTCAAGTCATCTGCAAATATCGCATTCACCATTGTAATAGTCATGCCAACTTCCACAAGCGATATAAACTCAAATTACAACATATATCATTTACTGGTAGAAGAGAACTTATTACAGAACAACATAAGGATCACACACCCCAGGACAACCCGCAGGAGATACCCCTACATGCTTAGCCTCAAACTGATATCTCTATATACACTTCCAAAGACCATAACTATCACGCAATCACTACGCCATTCTGCATCTAAACACAAACGCCTACCCTCGAGGCATCACAATACGCGACATAAGAACCTAAAGCTGATGGAAGAACTAACACTAGAGCGGTGGTCAAAGAAATCTTGAGCTTCTGGAAGCTCTATCCACACATGTCTAACCACATGGATACCCTCACTGGACACCACGTGTCCCAAGAGTGCTACTGAATTGAGACAAAATTCATACTTGGAGAACCTTGCATAGAGCTTCTCCTCCCTGAATCCTTATAATGCGTCCTCAAATACTGAGTATGCTACCCCTGGCTATGCGTATACGCCAGGATGCCATCAATGAATACAATAACAAAGGAGTGCAATTACTGTTGGAATACACCGTTAATCAAATACATGAACGCTACTGGGGAAATGATCAGCCCAAAAGACATCACCAAGAACTCATAACCCAACAGAAAGATCCGCTTCACTCCATAACTAAACAACATGAGAGGTCTTCCAATACACTCACAACTCGAAGCCATATACCAAACCGAGACTGAAATCAAACACTCAATAGTTCTTGCCACATTTCCAGCCAATCCTTTTGTCACAAATCAACAGTCTGAACACATCTAACCATTAAATCACACTCACCACATAGACATCCAGTCACAAAGTCCCGTAAATAAGGACACCCACGGACATATAAGTCCCCAAATGCACAACTCACATAATCAAAATCTTAGCACTCAAGCCACAAAATGAATCCGGCCTCAAGTCCTCCAGACTGGCCCATTACCAACATGCCAAAATCACATCTCATCCATGGAAGTCACAAGCCGTCGATGCACAGCTGATACCAAGCTCTCTCGGGCGCGTTCGAATACATGGAAGGAATTCAAGAGTTGTGCTCTTGGCTGAATAAAATGGATTCGCACGACAAGAATTCAAGAATGTGAGATTTTCCTAAGGGATCTGCAGCGTCTCGAAGATAAGTACAGACGTCTCCGTACCGATCCGCAAGACTCTACTGAACCTACTCATGGCCGGTGAGTCCAATGTAACCTAGCGCTCTGATACCAACTTGTCACGACCCCAAATTTAAACCAGTCGTGATGGCTCCTATCGTGGAACTAGGCCAACCAAAACCACACTCATACCGTAATAATCTTCCATTTACATCATTACTAAACTGATAACCCATAATGGTTTCTTTTAAACATTTTTAAAACAGATAAAGCTACACCGAATATTTAATACAACCCCCGAGATCCCGGAGTCACTAGTCATGAGCATCTACAGAAAATATACAACTCAAAAAAAAACTCTATAATAGTAAGCAAGAGAGAGAGCAGGACTGCAGATGCGTGCAGCTACCTCGCAAAATCTCTGAGAAGTCTCTGGAACAGATACACAACTCACTCTGCCCTAACACCTGGATCTACACACAAGGTGCGTGGAGTAATGTGAGTACACCAAATCAGTAGTAATGGAAATAAATCAGGTCTGAGCAGTAAGAAACACATAAAATCAAGTCATCATTTCACAATAGGCATAACCTTTCTTTCCAACAGTGTATACGTTAAATCATCACGATTAAAAGCCGATTTTAGTAAAAATCATTTGGAAATATAATTGCCAATAGTTTCAACATAACTTTCAAGAAGTTTAGTGTAAAAATGATAAAAATCATAAAAAGCCCCTCGGGCAAAACATATTTCATAAGTTTAGAGTGAAAGTGGTAAAATCATAAGTAGCCCCTCGGGCAAAAACATGTATCAGAAACTGCCCCTCGGGCATACCTCACAGTCACTCATAACCAGCCCCTCGGGCATACCTCACAGTCACTCATAATCAGCCCCTCAGGCAAGCTCACAATCACTCATGCCTCCCAATCACTCAGCACTCGCACTCAGTAGGTACTTGAGCTCACTAGGGGTGTGTACAGACTCCGGAGGGGCTCCTTCAGCCCAAGCGCTAAAATCAAGCCACCTCGTGGCATGTCATATCCTCACAATCAGGCCCCCGGCCTCATTTAGTCAACAAATCTCAAAAAGCCCCTCGGGCATATCAGTAAAATGGGGTACTCGACCCAAAAACATCATTTTATATTTCAAATAGTGTAAATAAGGCGGAGTTTCGAAAAAGGTTAAGCATAACATGACTGGGTGTAAATCATAAGTCAACACAGTGAGGAAATAGTAGTAAAAAGCCCCAAAGGGGTCCAAACAAGTCGGCACGAGGCCCCAAACATGGCTTACAACCCAAATATAGCGATAGTTTTAGAACACAATTTAACATATAGTTTAGAGTAAAATACACAGCTCAATAGTTTCCATGGAGAGGACCAAGTCCAAATCCAGAAATTAGTGCGCACCATATAATCATCATCCGGCATGTGCGCCACTCTAAAAATAGTGAGAAATACGAAGTCCGGGGTTTCATACCCTCATGACAAGATTTATAGTCATTACTTACCTCCACCTGGGCCAAAATACTAATCCGCGATGCTCTTTCCCCTCGAATCGGCTCTCGATTGCTTCAAATCTAACCAAAACCAGATTAACATTATCAATATACGCTAAATGAACAAGGCCCAATCAATAACTATCAATCTTAGGCACAATTCTCGATATTGGACAAACCCGAGCCTCGAGCCCACGTCTCGAAATTTGGTAAAAATCACAAAACTAGAATCTTCATTCCCTTACAAGTATAACCATACCAAATTTACCAAAATACGACCTCAATTGCCCACTCAAATCGCCAAACGAAATTCCAAATTTTCCTCCCATTTTCCCCAAAATTTTATACTTTAATTCCTCAAATTGCATGGTGAAAATCAAGACAAATTCTTGATATTAAACCAAAAATTATTGAAGAACACTCACCACAAGAATCCCACTGAAAATCTAGTCCAAATTCTCCTTCCCCCGAGCCTCTAATGGAAAAATAAGTTATGGCCAAGAACCCCCGAAATTAGAACTTAAAACTATCTGCCTAGACTTTACTCTGTGCGATCGCGGAAAAAGGCACGCGATCGCGAAGAACAAAATGCTGCCCAACCAAACTAACCCTACGCGGTCGCAGAAACACCTATGCGATCGCGTAAGACAACTCCTCATAACAATGCGATCGCGATTAGCTCTATGCGATCGCATAGAGCAATTCCCATCACCTCACTGCCACTCTAAGTCCTTCTACGCGAACGCAAATGTCTCCACACGAACGCAGTGACCAAGAATGATCACCCTGCACGATCGCACTCCTACCTTCACGATCGCGATTCACAAAATCCTCCTGGCCTCAACTTACTCTACGCGATCACGGATGAACTCATGCGATCACAATGAACAAACCACTGCTGCTAAAATGCCAGAAAACCAGCAATCTCCCAAAGACCAAAAGTGCCCATTTGAGCATCCGAAATACACACGAGGCCCCCGAGACCTCAACCAAGCGTACCAACATATCCCATAACATCATTCAAACTTAGTCGTGCCTTCGAAACACCGAAAACAATACAAAAACACCAAAATCACATCAAATTCAAGCCTATGAACTTTGGAATTTCTAAATTTCACCAAAGATGCCGAAACCATCCAAAACACATCCGATTGACCTGAAAATTTACACGCATATCCAAAATGACATTACGAACCTGCTCCAACTTCCGGAATTCCATTCTGACCCCGATAGCCTATTTTCCACTGCCGACCGGAAATTGCCAAAAACTAACTTTCGCCAATTCAAGCCTAATTCTACACCGTACATCAAAACTTCATTCCAAATACACTCCTAACTCCCAAATCACCTAACGAAGCTATCCGAGCCATAAAATCCACATTCCAAGGTCATTTACCCATAAGTCAATTCCCAATTGACTTTTTCAACTATTAAGCCAATTTAAGAGACTAAGTGTCTCAGTTCTCACCACGACCACTCCGAACCCGAACCAACCGAACCAACCGAACCAACACATCATAAATAGGCTAAGAAACATATGATAAAGCAGAGATGGGGAAAACCGGGCTAATATCATGGAACGACCGGCCGGATCGTTACAGTTTCCTCGATAGACTGAATTACATCAGTCATTTCATAGCCCAGTCTACAGTAATTTGTGAACCTATCTTCAAGCTGTTGAAGAAGGATGTTGCCACAAAGTGTATTGAAGAGTGTAAGAAATCCTTCAACAAAATTAAGGAGTATTTGTTAAATCCACCAGTGTTGGTTCCTCCCGAGCCCGGGAAGCCACTGTTGTTGTACTTGTTGGTCTTGGATAACATATTTGGATGTATGTTGGAACAACACGACGAAACTGGAAGAAAAGAACATGCCATCTACTACTTAATCAAGAAGTTCACACAACGTGAGGCCAAATACACATTGATAGAGTGCACCTGCTGTTCTTTGACTTGGATCGCTCACAAATTGAAGCATTACATGTCAGCATACACCATTCATTTAATATCCCGACTCGACCCACTCAAGTATATATTTCAGAAGCCGATTACTACAGGAAAACTAGCTAAATGGAATATTCTTCTCAACGAGTTTGACATTGTGTACATAACACAAAAGTCCATCAAAGGAAAAGACTTAACCGACCACCTTGTAGAGAATCTTGTGGACAAGGATTATGATCCGCTCACTACGTACTTTTCCGATGAGGAGGTATTGTTTGCTGGAGAAGATATCGCAAAGTCATACCCTGGATGGAGAATTTTTTTTGACGAAGTGCCAGATTTCAAAGGAGTAGGAATTAGGCAGTCCTAATTTCAGAATCGGTACAACATTATCCAGCATCAGCAAAGATAAATTTCCCTTGCACCAATAATATGGCCGAGTATGAAGCGTGCATCCTTGGGATCAGGATGGCAGTCAACATGAACATCAAAGAGCTTTTGTCATAGGGATTCTGATCTATTTCTACATTAAGTTCAAGGAGAATGGTCTACCAAGAACATCAAAATCTTTCCACACCTGCCTTGTGTAAAAGAGTTGTGCAAGAAGTTCATAATGATCGAGTTCAAGCACTTGAATATAGTGTATGATCTTAAATTTTCTTAATTGCTTTGACTAGAGTATCTTGATAGTCCGATTTTGAGTAATTTATGTGCCATGTGTGTGAGAGTTTTTGTATTATTCATTGTATTGCATTTGATGTCTAGAACTTGCCCCGTGTTTTTTTGCAAAGTGAAATAGTAATTTTATTCAGTTTTGGAAGTGATATAGGCGTTTCTTTATTGGGCCAGATATATGGTTTCACCCACCTAATTGTTATGTATTTTAGTTAACCCCTTTGAGCATGTAGTCCTATTTCTTTGGTGACCACATTACAAGCCTTACCATTTGTTTGAATTGACCATCTATTTTAACCTTGTACCTCTTGTGAGCACTTGAATTTGTTATGAACTTTGTAAAATTTAAAGTGTGGTGTGTTGGTTTGGCTTTTGAGTGGAACTAATGAAATAGGAGAAAGGTGCACTATTTTTAAAAAGTAAGAGCCACTTGAGTTGAAAAATAAATAAAAAGAAAAATAGTTGTATGATTGTGAAAAATATTCCTTGATAATGGTAACTCTTGATGTAATTGTGCTTAAAGAAGTTGGGAATTGATGTATATTTATGTGAAGGTGGAGTTATGGTTCGACATAAGTGTGGGGTTTCGAATGGTTAAGTGTATGTATTAAAGTGCTTAGGGATGTGTAGTCACTCGTATATCCCAATATATCCTACCCATCCCACAACCTACATTATAACCAAATAAATTCCTACTTGATCCTTGACTGAATGAGCTCGATTAGTTGAATATTACACTATGGGCAAGCTTATGGTACATTGTTTGTGGCACATTAATGTTATTTCTGAGAGAGAAAATTCTTTCTATCTTGTGTTCCTAATTTTTCTTAAATTTTATTGTGTGTGGAATCACTTTCTATTGTTGTGTGAGTGAACTCAATTCATGAAGGAAGGGTAATGTCGTTGACCTCTGCGTTAGAGTAAGTGAGCGCGTTTTGGAAAATGTGTGGTGATTTTGGGTCAAATCATGAGGCGAAGATGTTACGGTATAGTGCTTAATCTATTTCAAATCTTCTTGGTGTGATGAGTTATGAGAGTTGATGAATAAGGTCGTGTCTAGTGTTAAATGTAGTTTGATTGCTCGAGGACGAGCAATGGTTTAAGTGTAGGGTGTTGATGGTAGGCTATAATTACGTATTTTAGTCACTTATTGCACTCTAATTCACTGCACTTGACTTGTGTTGAGCTTTTATTGGTCGTGTTTTGCACTTATTGTGTGTTTTATGTCTTGTAGAAGTTATTCCTAGCTATGTAGATTTTATGGAGCTAATTCGAGCTATTTAGAGATTTGAAGTCAGAGTAAAAGCCCAAAAGATTAAGCCGAGATCGTGTTATGGAGTCGAGGATCAAGTCTGGACGTCAAAAAGCGAGATTTAATCCGTACTCTGAGAAAACACACAGCCTCGACGCGTGGAGAACATGGGGCGCTGAAACTATACAAAGTATGCTTCTTGTCAATTGTATAGCTCCCTGAAGATCTCCACTACTGCCCCGTTTGGCGCGTCGCCCCATGTGACGCGCTTGTACAATTTTTACAGAGTAAATGTCCTATTTTGGCTAGGAAAAGGTGATTTCGTTTAGGCCCAACCCTAATTGGTATAAATACATGGAAAAATATTATTTTATAAAACTTTTGACATATTTTAGACCGAAGGAAGCCAAGGAGGAGTTATAGGAGCAAAAGCACAAGGACTTCTTCTTTCCTTCCTCACTCAAGACCCGAGTTTGGATCGTTTTATGTTTTCCTATACTTCAAGCATATTTGTGATGAATTTCTCCATGTCTATGGAGTAGTTCCCTTTAGGATTTGATGGATTTGGTGTATTGATGGTTATTGGTGTATTATAACTCTAGTTTTATGTATTGAATCATTTTGGATGATTTAATTGTTGCATCTATATTCACTTGTTCATGTAATCGAGAGAGACATAACTTGTGATATCTTTGAATTATATTGTTGGTTGAGTTTATTAATTCTTCTTGATAATCCAAAGAGGCTAGTTGAATCGTTGATTAAACCTAGTTAGGAGGATAATCGAGAGAGGTTCTCCTAAAGACCAATCCACTTCGAATTCTTGCATATGTTCACAGAGCTTAAATTGGTTCATCTTGTGAAGTTGAGACTTAATCAAGAGGGGAGTTCTGCTAAACGTTTGAACTAATAATTGAGTGAATTCAAGAGACTCACTTGAACATTAGAAGTGAATTATCTAGAGTTAGATCCCAAATAATTATCTTGCACCTATTCCATCAAAACCCTATTTTCTCCCATTGATAACCTTCTTTGCTTACTCATTATTACGATTGTCACTAGTCGATAGCTATAGATTCTTAGTTAATTTTAGTTCTTAATCATATAAATCTCAACTTTTGATCATCTTGGATAGCAATCAAGCTAGAAGCTACAAGAACGATGTTTAAATCCAATTCCCGTGGATACGATATTATATTATACTATATTCGACTAGCGAGCATATTTAAGTGTGTGTTTTGCGCTCGTCATGTTACCAGTCTATGCATGTGCTAGTAGCAAGCTAATAAATCCATAACTAGTCTGCCAAGGCAGAAGTGTCTATATTTCTTGTGTTGCTGCATGCCTGAATTGAATGCTCTTTGCCTTTATTTTGAATGTGTTTTCCCTAATGTTTAGATATTTAACAGTATGTTATAATGTTTTTGTTCCCCTCTTATGTGTGCTCGAAGGTCTGACCTTCAGATTTACCTGATATGTGGGTTGTTCAGTCTGTTGTTAGAAAAATGTAGAACTGTTTGTGTGCCCTTGTGTTATTCTGTTAGGGAAAGTATACTTTTGTGGTAAAGGGTGCTATAGCATTTAGTTTACATTTGAAGGGACTCATTGGAATCTAAACCCATATAGAAAAATAAGTCGTTAGTGGTTAGGGGTATCCGGGAGTGGAGTTTAACTCAAGGTTGGGCTACTTGCACAAGCATTGCCGTGGGCCTTGAGTCCCTTGGGAACTTTGAAGTGTCGGGGGAATCAAAGGGAGCATCGACCTTGAGTAGAACTCCCTCCTTATCCCTTAATCATTGACACTTTTGGTTCTTTAGGGGTTTAGTGTTTAATGACAACAAAAGTTTTCAATGTAAATTATTCGCCATGTATAACTACCATATTAGTATAATGTTTCATAGTATTTGAGTATTGATGTTTTAATATACTTTTGTTCTAGTCGCCTGCTTATATATTTCATACATGGTTGAATATGCTGAATATATGGAGCATGTGTCTAATGATTTTCTTCCTCTTTTGGACATGTACATCCATTTGGGCCTGCTGAGTTCCAAGGAACTCAGATCCAATCCCAGCCTTGTTGCACTTTTTTGGAGAGTCCAAATCAGCTGTAGCCGCATCTCTTTACTGCTGGGCCTGCCTTCTTGAGGCCCAATTACCAGAGTCTAGTCCTCTTTCCCTCAATTCTTTTTGTTATTATCTATTGCTTCGTTAATCTAGTTTATTGCTTCATTATCTTTTATCTACTGCCTTATTGTATTGTCTCATCTTTATTGTCATGTATATAGCAATCATATATTAGATTACATACTTTATTTTCATGCTTTAATATCATATGAAACATAGGCAATCTTTAAATAATATAGGATTTAAAAGGAATTAGTTAGTAATTATCTTTACTTCTCTAGTTATAATTTACTCATATCATTACTATGTTCTCGCTCACTTTTCCTTTCTTAAAGATTTTGAAGCCTAGAACTTAGTAAAAAAAGGGCCCATTTTCAAAAGGAAATCAGAACTGAATCACAAGCTTTACTATCACGAGGCAAGTCAGAATTTTCATAAAAGGTGAAGTACTGTCACCTCAAAAGGATTTTCAACAAAATGATCTTTCTTTAAATCTTGAAATCAAGGTATATCTTAAGCTCACTTTTACAAACACATCTTAGAATTACACCCATCCTCTAAACCAAGTTCTTTATAACTCAAACTCTTTTTTCGCTTGGTTTACAAATATGGACCATTTACATACATATTTCAAAACTCTTTCAACTATATCCACCAACATAGACTCCTTTATAAATTCACACCCCTCTTAAGTATCACATCCCTTTTTATACTCTCCATTAGATATACTGTAAGCCACACTATAGTAATTAAGCATAGTACAAATAACTAATCCCTTAAAATTAGTCTAAGTCCTATGGAGCTACCTCAGACAGATTTTAAGGGGTGCCCAACACCTTCCCCTTAGAAGAAGAAGAACCCTTACCCATAATCTCACCGGTTAGCAGACCATTAAAATGTGACTTAGTAGTTAAATAGGCACCCTAGTATACCTTTAAATATTAGGTGGGGACTCTCTTTTATCAACAACAGAGAAACCACAAGTTGAATCTTGTTTTGTCTAGTGCAAAATAGGGTACAATACCTTGTATGTTGAAGATTCGACCCATTAAGTGAAATAATCGATGGTCACCAGGATGAAATGATGCCCGTTTGATGCGGCGGTTCTGTGGGAAATTACATCCATGCCCCAAGCAACGAACGACCAAGAATAACCCATTATGTTTTAGCTCATTTTGCGGGACCCTGATCAAATTCCCGTGAATCTGACACTGATGACATTTCTGCTCGTAGCAAATACTGTCTCTTTCCATGGTCATCCAAAAGTATCCTGCTCCCAAAAGTTTCCTGGCTAAAATGAAACCATTCATGTGAGCCTCGCACGTCCCTACGTGTATTTCTTCCAACAATTTTCTCGCTTCAGTAGGATGTATGCACTTTAACAGACCAAAGTCGGGGGTCCTCCTGTTTCCCTATCAAGGAAAACGTGGTTTGCCAGCTTCTTTAATGCTCGCTTTTGAATGATAGTAGCACTCTCTAGGTATTCTCTTCCTCAAGGAATCTCCTGATGTCATAACCAAGGTTTGACATCTAGTTCATCATCTACATGAAAGCAATATGTATGTTAGTCCTGGATCTCTATTTCGATAGGGTCAATGTAGTTCTTGTCCGGGTGTTGTATCATGGATGACTATGTTGCAAGAGCATCGTCAAATTCATTCTGGATTCTGGGAACATGTTTAAACTCGATCTTGGTGAGCTTCATACATAATTCCTTTACACAATACAATTAAGGAATGATCTTGACGTTCTTGGTGGTATATTCTCCTTGGACTTGCTGGATCAACAAATCAGAATCTCCTATGACCAAAAGTTCCTTGATATTCATATCGACCACAATCTTGATCCTAAGGATGAATGCTTCATACTCCGCCATATTATTTGTACATAGGAACCTTATCATTGCTAAAATTGGATGATGTTGCGTGATTTGGAGACTAAGAATTCCTTGATTCTTACTCCTTTGAATTTTGCAACTCCATTGAAAAATATCCCCCATCCTGGGTATGACTCTGAAGTGTCTTCCCCAGCAAATATTACTTCTTCATCTAGTAAATACATTGTAAGTGGCTCGTAGTCTTTGTCCACCGAATTTTCTACGAGATGATCGGCCAGTGCTTGTCCTTTAATAGCTTTCTGTGTCACGTAAACGATGTTGAATTCAATGAGAAGGATCGGCCACTTTACTAGCTTTCCAGTTGGCATTGGCTTCTAGAAGATGTACTTGAGCGGATCGAGTCTGGATATCAAATATGTGGTATATGTTAACAGGTAATGTCTCAATTTTTTAGCGATCCAAGTTAAGGAACAACACGTTCATTCCAGCAAGGTACATCTGGCTTCGTACATCATGAATTTCTTGCTAAAGTAGTAAATAACATGTTCCTTCTTTCCGATCTCATCGTGTTTTCCCAACACGCATCCAAATGCATTATCCAATACGGATAGATATAGTAACAATGGCTTACCATGTTCAGGAAGACTCAGAACTGGTGGGCTAGATAACTTGAAAATTATTTCATAGATCACTAATGACTGGGCTATGAATCGGCTAATGTAAATCAATCTCTGGAGGAATATCATTACATCCTTCTTGCTTTTGGGAGGGGGCAAGTCTTGAATAGCCTTAATATTTTGAGGGATCAAACCCAATCCCTTTTCTGCTGACAATGAAACCCAACATTTTCTTGTGGGAACTTCGAATGCACACTTCACAGGGTTTAGCTTCAAATCGTACCTTCACAACCGTTCGAAGAACTTCCTCAAGTTACTTAATTGATCCGTACTTTTTCGTGACTTGATGGTAACTTCATCCATATATACTTCAAGTTTCTTAAGAACCATATCATGAAAAAGGGTCGGCATGGCCCTTATGTAGGTGGCATAGACATTTTTGAGGCTAAATGGCATGACCCTTGGCGAGTGTTGTTTTCTATGCATCTTCTTCGTGCATCAAAATATGGTGATATCCAGCGAAACAATCCGCGAACGATTGTAAATGGTTCTTTGCACTGTTTTCAATAAGGATATGGATATTGGACAGAGAAAAGTCATCCTTGGGACTTACTTTGTTGAGATCTTGGTAATCCACATATCCTAATATTTTCGTCCTTCTTAGGCACTGGTACTATGTTCGCCAACTAAGTAGGGTAATTCGTAACCCTTACCATATTCGCCTCTATTTGCTTAGTGACTTCTTCTTGATTCTCAGGCTCAAATTAGGCTTGAAATTCTTGGGTTTCTGCTTGATTGGTGGTTGGCAGGATAGGTGGGCAATCGATGCGAGATAATGTCAATACTCAGTTCAGGCATATCATCATATGACGAGGCGAATACGTTGACGTACTATTGAAGTAGCTCTACCAATTATTTATTTTGTTCTTCCTTCAAGTGGATGCTGATTCGAGTCTCTTTTACGTCTTTCTTTGCCAGATTAATAACCTTTGTTTCCTCGAGGTTGGGCTTCTTCTGGATTTCTAACTGTTCAATCTCCTACGGTGGATTCTCGGGCATCATACTCTCATCATATTCCTCATATTCCAGCTCATTTTGTTCGAGGGTTTTGTTACATGTCATAATCGTGGAATGCAGGTTTTTATTAATTTGACCACTGAAAAGGAAAAGGCGAGTATAAATAAAAATAAAGATAAGTTTGCATGATTTTAGAAAAAATAATACGTCATTTCATTGAAAGGAACATCTCAGTATTCAAAGGGGCAATTTAACAAAAAAGTGTCGTCAAGAATCAAGCCACGATTGATCATGCAATTTTGAAATATTACTACAATTCCACACTGCCAAGAATCCAGTTGAACAAGAGATGGATCAGCAGTCCAGCTCCGCATAGCCTCTCCTGGTTTGACATTCCTAATGGTCGGTATCTTGATGTCATCTTTGCCGTAGCATTCCTTGTTCATTTCCATGAACATTCTTCCGATCCTATCGATGATTTCTTCTTCTTGTAGTGAACTCTGACCCAGACCAGAAACATGCTTTGGCACGAAAACTTTCTTCCCAGGGTTACTGTTGTGGACTCCTCCAATTGTAGGCTGGTGTACTAAGTCGACGGTACCCTTCTACTGCTTAGGCTGGATTGGATCGATTATCCCATCTGATCGGGCTCCCAACCCAGATCCTAGCCACTACTCGTATTTCATCATTTATCGGATCGCCATCCGTGACCCATATGGCGGCTATGTGTTGTGGTTTCGTTCACTCTTCTCCATTTCCATTTCTTGCATGATCTCGACTACATGAAAAGAGACCCCATACAGTCCGTCCATAAAAGGAACCGCCTGTTCTAAATAAGTTGATTGACTCCATTACCCATGTATCACTATTTCTTAACAATTCCATTCGAACTTCATACATTGATGGAGGGTTGAAGGAACTCCCCCTGCCATGTGTATCCATCGCCTTCCTTATAGAATGTTGTAAGAAGATGAGATATCCATCATTTGGAATAACATTGGGAACTCAACGTGTCCAATTTGAAAAGCTAGATATATTTCCCCGATAAAGTCTTTCTGTGACCCGTCAAAAGCCCTTACCCTCAACTGGCTTTCTTTCACTTCTCTTATATGAATACCCAATTCTCGTAGATTGGAGAATGGGCAAATATTCACTATGGATCCCTTGTTGACTAGTACTCGAGATATGACCTTGTCTCCATACATGATAGTGATGTGTAGAGCTCTGTTGTGATCCACCGCCTCCACAGGGAGCTCGTCCTTCCGAAAAGAGATTTTTTTACCTCTACCATTTTCCCAATAGTTGCTGCTAGTGATTCATTGGTGGTATTTCATGGCACTCTCACTCCACTTAGCACTTTTATCAGAGCGTCTCTTTTGACTACCAGAACTCATCATCAAATCCATGATTGATATGGGAGCGAGGGTCTTTCTCAGATGTTTTTCTGTGGTGTATTCCTAAACTGGAATCCTTCTCCAAAATTTTACCACTTCTGCCTCAGTTGCATTCCTCCTCTAATTCTATTTCCTATTTGAATTTCCTCGATTCAACTCTTCAGAAGTGTAGCACCTCCTGGATCGAGTAATACTATGAGCGGCCGTGGTTTTTATCATTTTGCCCTTTTCTTTCTACTGATAGGTCCACGGGACTGACTCATGATTCCAATCCCCTTTGACGGTTGTGGTGGGCCATAGCTGATATATCTGGACCATTAGTTGTGGCTTTAGTTGCATAGTGATTAATGAGGCCGCACAAGGTATTTTCCTTGATGCTTCAGTATTCCTAATGGTAACGATGTTCCCCTTTAAATCATAGTCCTCCTCCAAGGTGATCATGTTTGGTCCTTGATTTATGTGATTTGGTAGTGGATTATGGTTTACATTAGTAGGGCTGCGGTGTATTGGATAGCTCTACTTTTAATTAGCATTTTGATATCGTGCTTCAGACCATAGCAATCCTCGGTGTAATATCCTGGAACATCTGAATGGTAGGCACTGCGCTTGCTTGCATCAAAGTACTTAGTCGGTTGGTCCGAGATTCTTACTTTAACCAGGAATAGTAATTTGGCTCTTCTTAGCCTCTCAAATAGCTGGGCTAAAGGTTCAGCAATTGGGGTGAAGTTCCTGGGTTCTGTGCTTCGAAGTTAGAATATGGTCTGAGAGCATAGGCAGGTCTATTTTTATGGGTGGTGGTTTGAACGAGGGCATATGGTCGTGGTGGGTTTGGATAAGTATTGGATTGGGGTTGATTGTAATGTGGTTGTGCGTTGTAAATCAGGGATAATTGGCCTGGATAGGAGGATGAGTGTTTATATGGTAGGGATTGGCTCGACGAGGAGGACTTGGTTGATAATAGGGGACAATTGCCGTCACTTCTGCTTTCTTCTTCTTTGCGCTGCCGATGGAACTGGAAAATATAGCTTTTGCTAGCAGCATGCATCACAACAATAGATTATATCTTCCTAAAATTGATACCTTCCTCCAAGAAATCTCCCATTTTGACTAGCTTGGGAAACTTCTGGCCCACCATCCCCATCATTTTCTCAAAATAGATTCCCTCCTGGCTCGAATGAAGTATTTGGTCAGCTTTTTGTCATCCAACAGGGCCACTGCTCTATCGGCTTCTAATCTCCAACAACGAGCATACTCTTGAAATGACTCATAAGGCTTCTTCTGAATGTTCCCCAAAGCGAATCCATCTTGTGTAAAAAATCTCAATATTGAACCTAAAACGATTCATAAAATCTTCAGCCATGTCTTGCCATTCTCTCTAGTGTCTAGGGTCCTTTCTTGTATAGAAAGTGAGTTCTTCCGTAGTCAGACTTCTTATGAATAACTTCATCCTCAACTTCTTGTTCCTTCTCGCTCCTACTAACTTATCATAGTATGCTCTCAAGTGGACGTGAGGATCACTCGTCAAGATATCAAATTTCGGAGGCTCTTATCCTGCCGGCATATCGAAGTTTGAGTGTATGCATAAATATTCATAATCCAAGATCTCGCTGCCTTAAAGCAATTTGCAGGTTCTTTATTTGTTTCCTCAGTACATGTAGTTGTTCAGACAACGATTGATCTTCCTTTGATCTTGCTTCTTTTTACATTTCAGCATACTGGTCGATCTCATAAGGCATCATGACCGTGATAGGCGCGGTGAAAGTGGGTTATGCTGCGATATATACAGGTAGAACATATCGCTCATGGTTGACGGTATGTAACACAGCTATATACTGCATATGGGTATATGTGAAAGTGAAATTGTCACAAGGAGGAGTTTTGACCAATTGATTGTGGTTGATGGATTCTGTGGGGCTTCAACATAGTTGGGAATATAAGGTGTGTGTATGTGAGGGTTTTGTGGATTTGCGGGGTTAACTGGTGGTATAAACTAGGTTATGGCAACGCGGTGCTTGTGGTACAAGTGGCAGTAGTTGGGCATTGGATAGCTGTCGGGTTGCTGAAGGAAAGTGATCAGGGATTGAATTTAGTGATAGAATGTGCCAAATCCCTGATTTTCTATACTTCCTTTCTTAATGACTCCATTTCTTGCTCCATTCGAGAGGCATGTTCGTCATTCCAAGTTTCATCCCTTCCCCCTGAACCTCCTAGGGCGTCAGTTACTACGAAAGCATTTTCAGCCGGGTTATCTATAATAATCATCTTCCCTTGGACCTCAGGTTATACGGTGGCTCGGCTAGTTTAGATATCAACACAAATCAACCTATGTTTTGGGAGATAAATAAATAAAGCAATAAAGCAAGAAAACAAAACAAAAGTAGCAGTTAGCTGAGAGAGTACATAGATATAATCACACAGAGTAGTTAATCCACATATTTGAGCAAGCTCGTTCCAAAAGTATTCAGGGACCTCTCTTTGTTGGAGGTAGACCTACATCGTAAGTGTTAATAAATAACCAAATTTTGACACATTTGAATCCATAGCGAATTTCTCTTTCATTGATAGGGAATTTTCTGGTTACAACGTGGATTACAAAGGCTTCAAAGCTTTAACATGACTAAAACAAAGATAGAAACCATCACCAATTGCTACAATATAATCCTTCCGGAGCTTACAAAGATTTCATTGGCTTATTGGATTGACCTTATGGGATTTAAAGAGTATAGAATGAAAATCAACCAACAACTCATTAATCTTCCCCGGAATCTCCTCCAAGGCTCTCTCCTCTGGATTTTCTTCAGGATCTTCCTCGAATTCTTCCTCGACATCATCATGATTATACTCCGGCTCCTCTTCCGGATCCTCCTCCGGTTCTTCTTCGGACTCCTTCTGTATGCACTCCACTATCTATTTGTCGTCATCAGGTGGCAGTAGCATATGATCAACAAATCTTGGGACTACCTATTGGTGCATGGTAGAGGTGACAAGGTAGTGAGGTAGGATCTCGTGGTACACTTGCAAAGATTCTCTCGAATCTTCCAACTCGGCTAACCCTTTCCAACTAGTCCTGTCCAGCTGATCTTCTTCAGAAATTCATACAAAGTACTCGGGTGTACACCACGCGTTTTGTCCCATACACATCGTGATCAAGTCACTTCACTCATATTGAAGCCGTCTTACCATTAGAATTGGAATTTTTCCATTGTATTTGTCCTCATACAAAGCCATTCGGGACCAAAAGGTTATGTCTTGGACTAGATCGAACAGTCTCAGGGATCTCAACGGTGGTTGAATTCTTTCCTAACCCATAAACTCAATGAAATATTTCTCGGCCCCCCTCAGAATTTCTCTGCCGCTTAGTCAAGAAAACTTCCAATTAATGAACTCTCTAGTTAGGCGAGTCAGAAGTTTTGGCCATTCTTCTTGACCATGTGGTGTTACCCAGTGCCTCACTCTCTATTCATGACTGCGGATCATATTTCTAATGTCGACGAAGTAATCGATGGTCGGATCCCTTGGAAGAAATGCTCTGTACCCCATATTTGCAACAACAGGTTGTAGCCTTTAAAGAAATCATATTCCCTCGAACATGCTGATTGTGAACATCTCTACCAACAACATCGAAATAAGGGTAACCCATAAATTCCCCTGTAATGTGTCCAAGATTAGAGGTAATATATTGATGTTTATCCTCCCCTTCTGTTGTGGAAAAACCATAAGTCCCAACAATGCCAAAGAGAAGATGATAACATTCAAATTACATCTAAATAAATGGTGTATGTCAAATATAATAACCCTAGTTGGGGTCGAATCCTACATGGAATAGGTGTGAAAAGGTTACTTGAGTAGTGTGAAACTTGTCTTAAGCCGTAATTCTATTCCGTTAGTTTAAAAAGAGTTTTGTAATTGTGAATTGTCAAGAAAAGCTATTTTGCCAAGAGAATTTGATTAGTTTGATTAAGAAACAAAGGTTGTGTCCTCATTAATGGAATGTAATACTATCAGTGTTAATATGATATATTTCTAATGGAAGGTCCTTTGATATACAAATGGTTCCTAAATGACTACCCAATATTTTCCAATAATTAGGTAGTATTTTCTCTTTATGATTTTCCAAATATCAAAGAGTTACAAATAAGAACAACCAATTTATGCCAAGTAGAACCCACTTATCCCTGAGCGATTCTATTAAACAAGGTTTAAAACCTTGAGTTCTTGCTATTCAATTCTACCAAACCTTAACTCGCTTTTCCAAGTAAAGGTAGTGTAGTATGGCACTAGTCAATGTTTGCAACCATCAATCATAAATGAAACATGAGAAATGAATAGAAATCAATCAACCATTATATATATATATTTATATTCAATGGTAAACACCCATTTAACATTACACCCACTTAGGGGCCACAATCTTAGTGCTTAAAGTTAGCTACTCATACTAGAATACAAGAATAAAATAATAAATAAAGTCATAAAGCTCACAAAGAGGACAAAACCTTTTAATCTCTCTCAATATCTTCCAAAATGGTGTATTCAGTGCTCTAAGTGTAGCTTCTTTTTCGGACAAGATGGTCCATAAAAATCCTATCTATTGGAAACAACCTCTCTACCTGCATTAGGTAGGGGTAAGGTCTGCGTACATACTACTCTCCCCAGACCCCATCTTTTGGGATCATACTGGGTTTGTTGTTGTGTTGTTGTTGTATGGTCCATAAAAATCCTAAATTCTATTTATAATGGTCTAAAAGTCGTGGTCAAAAAGTGATAAAAATGACCCTACAGATCAAGTCTACTACCAAAGAATGGGTCGCAGAACGTATTCACGGTCCAAACATCTTCATTTTCACCACAGACTTGATCACAAACTTTTTCCTGTTTTCCATCGCATTTTGGTTACGGTCCGCATACCGGTTTCTTGACCACATATCGTACAACAAAGTCATCTTCACTGGAACTCCTTTTGCATTTGTGCGATCACTATGCGGTCTGCACAAGAGTTATACGATTGCACAATGGATTACATATTTGACTCTCAAATACTGGGATGGTCTGCTTCACTCTGCGATGGGTCTGTGGTCCGCACATCACTTTTGTGGTTGCAAACCTGCTGCATTTCTGCCTTTCCATGGGTTTTTGTCATCTTTTTCATATTCTTGGTTCTTCAAGCCTGGTTTCCTACAAAACACCAAAACTACATAAGAAATGACTTATAATTCTTTAATAGATGAGCTAAAGTCTACGCAATTAGTATCAAAAGTGCCATATTTCTACGGCACATCAACACCCCCAACTTAGACTCTTGCTTGCTCTGAAGCAAGTAAAAAGTCAACCTACCAAATATTAATCTACTTCCGACTGATCACAAAGCATCGTGACTATGGATGGTGCTGACTGTTAGCTAACAAGCGTGTAACTTATTTTATTCACCCTTCTTTGAAGACAAAGATCATTTAACAATTCTAATAATCAATTTGTGAGCTTCGAGCCTCAAGAGCAATGATAGAGTGCTACCCATAGCTAGATATGCACTTGTATCCTACTTCAAGAAGCCTATCTTTTGCTAAATCTTGCAATTCATGCGTGCTCACATAAAAGAAAATCCCCAACTCAACAAATATGTACAGGGGATACAATCAAACACTCTTGCACTCAGAAAGAAGGCTAAGTGCTACAAGTATCAATCCATATGCTTGCCCTTATTTTAACTCATTGCCACCTCAAGAATAATTTGTTGTTGATTAAAAGGACTTTTTAAGGGTTGTAGTGTAGGCTTCTGGATGGGTTGGATGAATATTTCAGAATATAGTGACTGTACCCTCCTTGAACGCTACACACATTCTTTCTCGACTAGCACACAATGCCCTTGTTGATATCTAATTGCTACTATTAACCCACCTTGTAGTTCATGACCGCTCCCCAGTTACTTGTCTTACCACGTTCCTTCACCACTCCATTTTTTTAAGTTAGTATCTCATAGTTTAAGGGAACATGAAGCTTTTTGTTTTGGGTACGATGGCTCTAGACTTAGCCGTTCGCCTCACACGCCACAAACTCACAAATCTTAAACTTTCCACACACCACCTTCTTCCATTGTTTTTCCATTTGCGCCAACACCCCCAGCTTAGGCTTAAGTCTCATTCATAACATTAAAGGAGGGATGAGTTCAAAAGAGGGAGAAATTTCACAAAAAAGGAACCAGTTTGTAATGTGGTAGCCAAAGGAAGGGTTAAAGGCTCATCGGGGGATAACTAGGATAATAAATGCACCGGGGAGGTCAATTTGTCCAAAAATCCATCACAAAGAGAGCCTAAGATCATTTCAACACCCAATAATCAAATTGAGATTTTCATTGAGAAACCAATCGGGCAAGTTCTAGACATTAGAAGTTGAGCACATGCATTATTTACACAAATTTTCACCACTCATGACCCATGAACTGCTTGACTCAGGATAATTTTGGTCCTCAAGCGAGTACAAGTATCCAAAGCTTCATCACATGATATTTGAGATTCTAAGTAAGCATAAATTCAAATAGCGAGCCTCGATTTCACAAAGATGAATATTCATTTACAAAATTTGAAGGGTGCAGTTTATTCCACAAAAACTTATCACACGCTTCATGCTAAAGCCATGGTTCTACCATTACACCCTTGGAAAAGAACCCGGCGAAGAAAAACTAAGGGGAATTCATTGCTATATCGAAATCTACGCTATTAAGACTAAGTTTATATACAAGTTGCAAAAGTCGACTTGCTACCCCACCTCCAACCTAAGAGAATTCATATCCCTAATGCATTGAAAAAGTAAGAGTAAAATTTTAGGGGCTTCCTGGGGCGCACTAGGCGCTTGGATGGGCTGGACAACTGTCTGAAGCAGTCGTGGGGCCGGGATCTGACACTGTGGAGGCAGTGAGTGGATCCTCTGACCGGAAAGTGGTGTCTAAGACCAAAGTAAGGGGCTCCGCCAATTGTGGAGCAGGGTCCTGGACTTGGGAGCTGCTAGCCTCACCTGATGATGGATGTGTGGTCGTGGTGGTAGGTCAGGCAACCATATCTGCAAGGGAGTATGTATTGGCTGTCTGCACATCCACTTCCTCCTCACCCATGTCCTCCATAGACACAACAACCTGTTTGCCTCTATTGTTCCTTTGATCATCAACCTCCTTAAGTAGCTGCTCCTCATCTATTTCCTCATGAGGCTCTCCAAATTCCTCGTCTGAATGCTCATCGGTGTGTGCAATGGAACGCGGAGATGGTGAGATTCCAGTACCATGTTCCTCCTCATCTGAAAAGAGGTTTGTGAAATCAAGATCAAGACTTGACACGTGGGAGGTGCCAGTGCCATGCTCTTCCTCCACCGGAATAAGGGTAGTCAAGTCAAACTCCAGTTTCTGTATCCTATGAAGCTCCAACTTGAGCTCAGCTACATCCTTTTTGAGTTGAGGCATGTCCCTAACTCCATCTCGTTCAACCTTTTCAAGGTGAGCTTCAAAGTGCTTGAGTCGATCCTCATATGATAGATATTGCTTTTGAATACCATTTACTGAGGTTTGGAGCGGGTCCAATGCTTGCCGGATGAGCAATGGAAGTTCTTTTGTCAGTTTTTCTACTTTGGCATTTGCATTTTGTGCCAGTAGACCAAGCTTGGAGAGTGCAGGAAATGAGACAAGTGGTGTCGCAGTGGGTGGTCTGGGATTAGATGTGGAGGTACTGGTGCTGAAGAAGTGTCTGGCACTGATGAGGTAGCAGCAGCAGCTGAAGCGAAAGAGACCGGAGGGATAAACAGTGATTGCTCTTGTGGATCTTTGACCACATTCTCTGAAGCACCATTGTTCCGAGTGATGTCAATGTCCTGAACAACTTTTATTATGCAGTCATGTTTGGGGAACAGAGGAACCTCTATGTCTGCACACAAAGCATGGAAAAGGGAGTGAGGTTTCTGTCTGATTTGCTCGAACACTAATCTCATGGAATATGAGCTCTTCCATATCAATCTTGATATCCGACATGATTAAAGCAATGAGGATTGATAAGTAGGGATTTTAGCCTATTATTTGCTCTCTTTTACTTAGGTTTTGGGCCAAAAATGCTTGAATATATTCTCGGAAACTAACTTAATGTGCTTGCTTGCAGGGTTTGTTAAAAATGAGCCAAAGAAACCTTAATCAACTCATAAAGGAGTCAAAGTTGCACAAATCCAAGACTGGGATAAGAGCGCTGAGAGCGACAGAAATACGCGGTCGCGTAAGGACTAACGCTGAGGCGACCACAATTACGCGATCTGTGAAGTAGAGAATTAGAGAAGCTGTTTTGAGCCTAAAAATCAACGCAGATCGCGAGGGGAAAGAGCAGCCGCGAAATAATTAACGCGGCCGCAGTTGAAATTCCGGTGAGAGCGTGTGTCGAGGTTCAGAGACTTTGCAATTTGAGCTTAAATGAAGAACGCGGTCCGCGTCCAAATTACGCGGCCACGAATGTATCTCACGCAGACGCGGTTGAAAATACACGGTCCACGATACCAAGCTCTACCCAAGCCCAAATATGAAGAAACACGGACCCCGTTCACAATTACGCAGCCGCGAAAGCCCAAGCACGAACGCGGTCAGAATTACGCGTTCGCGAAACCTCCGCAGGGGTATTTTTGTCCGAAAATTTCAGCTTAGTATAAATAGACCTTTTTGACAATTTTAGGTTAAGTTTTGTTTAGCAGAGAAGGTGAACGACCGTTTTTACCCTTTTTGGGAAATTTTGTAGTAGATTTCTCTTCAAACTTTAGATTTTAATCTTCTACTTTAATATTATGACTCATATTTCTTCTTTATCTTTGATTTATGCTGATATTATGAGTAGCTGGACCCCATAGCTAGGGTTGTGACCCAACCCTAGTGTGGGTATTTAATGGGTCTTGAATTTTAGGGCTTAATTGTTTATGGGTTAGTGATATTTAGCTTAATTCATGCTTGAATTGTAGAATTGGTGGTTGCAAACACTGATTCGTGCCTTTATGACTTAGGCTCTTTTTGATAAAGAGGGACTAAGTCTAGGAAAATTAGGCTAACAAGGAATTTAGGTGAATTCAAGAGATTGATAGCCTCGATTAAAGGGTTAAACCTAGAGATAGTAATACCCGACTTGAACCAATATCATTTGTAATGCATGAACACCCATTTGGACTTGAGAAATCCAAATTGGGCAAAGTCACTCAAACTAACGAGAGGTATAAAGTGAGCACTTATGTGTGATGGTTATATCACGATCCCAATCAAAACAAGCTTTCCCTAGATTCTCGATACTCGTTAGATCTCCACCTAGGCGGAAGTCACTACCCTAGTGCCTTTAACACCTGAAAACTCTCACAAAAAATATTGTACTTAGCTTACTCTTAGCACACAATAGTATAAATTAGAATAGAATCAATTACAACAATGTTTGGAAGTGAAATTAGGAACAACACAAACATCTAGATTAGTTAGATACTTAACTCCAAATCAATTAACTCCCTGTGGAAATCGATCCCGACCTTGTTGGGTAAAACTGCATCGACCATCCTCGCTACTCTATAGTGGTGTAGGTTTGGCTCCGATCAACAACCCAACAATCCGCCTCCATATCAGTATCAAGGGAAATTTTTTTCAAACAATGAGATAGGGTGGATAGAGAGTATGTTTAAACAAATGATGGAAAGGAATGCCGACTCTGATGCCCAAATAGCTTCCCATACCACTTCAATCCGCAACTTGGAAGTACAAATGGGTCAAATTTCTCAAGCATTGAATACTTGCCCTAAGGGGCACTACCAAGTGATACGATAGTAATCCGGAAGGGTGGGAACAATACAGGCCATGCTATGGCGGTGACCACAAGAAGCGGTAGAGGTGGAGATGCAAGTACCTCTAATCCAAAGAAGATAGTGAGTGAAGATGTTGTGTTGCAAAATGATGCTGATCCAATCATTGATGAGCAAGTGAATGATGAGAATGGGAATGATGAAGTGAGGATTGATATTCATGACCACGAGGAGGAGACTCAAAATGATGTGAACCCGTCTAGGGAACACGTGATAAACATACCAGAAATGGTAGTGCCCAAAGCCAAGGCTCCTTTTCCAAGACCTCCTCCACCATATCCTCAAAGGCTTGCAAAGCAGAATAATGAAAACCAATTCAATAAGTTTATTGAGATGATGAAAAGTTTGTCAATCAATGTGCCCTTGGTGGAAGCTCTCAAACAAATGCCGGGATATGCCAAGTTCATGAAGGACTTGGTAACTAAGAAGAGATCTATGAATTGTGAGACCATTAAAATGACTCATCAAGTGGGTGCCATTGTGCACTCGATGGCTCCAAAGCTTGAAGATCCCGGTGCTTTTACAATTCCATGCACCATTGGTAGTGCTGATTTCGCAAAAGCCTTGTGTGATTTGGGAGCAAGTATTAATTTGATGCCATATTCCGTATTCAAGACATTGGGTATTAGGAAGCCGAGAGATACTTCCATGAGATTTCAAATGGCGGATAGAACAATGAAAAGGCCGTTTGGGATTATAGATGATGTTCTAGTAAGGGTCGACAAGTTTATTTTCCCCGCAGATTTTGTGATTCTCGACTGCGAAGTTGACTATGAGGTGCCTATAATATTGGGGAGACCTTTCCTAGCAACATGGAAGGCATTGGTTGATGTGGAAGAAGGGGAGCTCTCCTTCCGGGTGGGCTATGAAAAAGTTGTATTTCACATGTGCAAATCAATGAGGCAACCTAATAGCAACGAAGTTTGATCTTTTGTGGATCTTGTAATGGAGATGATAGTCGATGACACGAGTGCCATGATCAATGTGGAAGACCCTTTGGAAGCTGTGTTGTTAAACCATGAGGATGATGAAAAGGAAGGCTTGGTTGAATGTGTGAATTCCTTGCAAGGAATGGGATCCTACTCATATGGGCTCCGTAAGCTTTCCTTGGACTTGGAGAACCGGAAGACTCCACCAACAAAGCCCTCGATCGAGGAGCCACCAACATTGGAGTTGAAGCCTTTACCTTTGCACCTCAGGTATGAAGTCTTAGGTCCTTCTTCTACATTACCTATTATTCTTTCTGCTAACTTAACTAACATGTAGGAAAACTCCACCCTTCCGGTGCTTCAAAGAAGGAAAAAGGCAATTGGATTGACTTTGGCTATATTCGGGGTATAAGCCCCGCCTTTTTCATAAACAAAATTATACTAGAAGATGATGCCAAACCCTCCGTGGAACATCAAATGAGGTTGAACGAGGCTATGCAAGAGGTCGTCAAGAAGGAAATTATCAAGTGGCTTGATGCAAGGGTTATGTACCCCATTTCAGATAGTTCATGGAATTCACCGGTACAATGTGTGCCGAAGAAGGGGGTATGACTATGGTCACAAATGAGAAAAATGAGTTGATCCCCACTAGGACTATGACCAGATGGAGGGTATGCATGGACTACAGAAAGCTGAACAAAGTGACCCGCAAAGACCACTTTCCATTGCCCTTTCTTGACCAAATGTTGGATAGACTTTCCAGGCATGCCTACTATTGCTTTTTGGATGGGTAGTCAGAGTACAACAAGATTCTCATTGCACCGGAAGACCAAGAGAAAACCACATTCACATTTGCATTCTCACGGATGCCGTTTGGTTTGTGTAATGCACCAGCTACCTTTCAACGGTGTATGATGGTAATATTTTATGGATATGGTGGAAGAATTCCTAGAAGTGTTCATGGATGATTTTAGTGTTGTGGGGGATTCTTTTGAAGACTGATTGGATAATCTTGACAAAGTGTTGGCCCAACGTTAAGAGACAAACCCAGTGCTTAATTGGGAAAAATGCCACTTTATGGTCGAGAAGGGCATTGTCCTCGGCTAAAAGATCTCAAAGAACGGTATTGAAGTGGACAAAGCGAAGATTGAAGTGATTTCAAAACTCCCTCCTCCTACTTATGTCAAGGGAATTAGGATCTTTCTTGGGTACGCGGGGTTCTACCGAAGGTTCATCAAAGATTTCTCAAAAGTGGTGAATCCCTTGTGCAAGTTGTTGGAAAAGGATGCAAAGTTTGTGTTCAATGATGATTGCATGAAAGTGTTTGAGCTTCTCAAGTATAAATTGATAGCCACTCCTATCATTACCTCACCCAATTGGAGCTTACCATTTGAGCTCATGTGCAATGCTAGTGACGTTGCGGTAGGAGCGGTTTTGGGGAAAATGATCAACAAGATATTTCATCTGGTCTATTATGCAAGCAAAATAATGAATAATTCCCAAGTCAATTATACGGTGACTGAGAAAGATTTATTATCCATTTTCTTCGCCATGGAAAAGTTCAGGCCATATCTCATCGGTGCCAAATTGATTGTTCACACCGATCACGCGGCACTCCGTTACTTAATGACCAAAAAGGGCTCTAAGGCTAGGTTGATGAGATGGGTTCTTCTGCTTCAAGAGTTTGACCTTGAAATCATTGATCGAAAAGGGAGTGAGAATCAAGTGGCGGACCACTTGTCCCTCTTAGAAGAAGAGGGGAGGCCCCATGATGGACTCGAAATTAATGATTCGTTTCCGGATGAACAACTCCTCTCTGTGTCTTTGAATGGTATGCCTTGGTTCGCCGATGTGGCTAACTTTCTTGTGACCGGCATTATCTCGAGTGATCTCTCTTCTAACCAAAGGAATAAAGTCAAACGGGACAACTTGGATTATTATTAGGATGAGCCATATTTTTTCAAGATTTGCAATGATGGTGTGATCCAGAGATGTGTTCCGGAAGAGGAGCAAATTAGTATTCTTCATGCTTGCCATTCCTCATCCTAAAGTGGTCATCATGGTGGGGCGAGAACTGCTTCAAAGGTTCTTAGCTGTGGATTTTATTGGCCTACCATGTATAAAGATGCTAGTGAGCTTGTTAAGAGGTGTGATGAGTGCCAAAGAGCTGGTGGAATTTCCAAGAAGGATGAAATGTCTCTTACCACTATTCTTGAGATTGATATTTTTGATGTGTGGGGAATCGACTTCATGGGGACATTTGTGAGTTCATGTGGTAACACTTACATTCTGGTTGTTGTTGATTATGTTTCCAAGTGGTTTGAAGCTGTGGCTTTGCCCAACAACAAGGCACATAATGTGGTGGCGTTCTTAAAGAAAAATATCTTCACAAGGTTTGGCACCCCAAGGGCGATCATTAGTGATGGGGGTTCTCATTTTTGAAACAAGGCTTTCGATACTTTAATTTCTAAGTATGGTGTCAATCATAAGGTATCAACCCCTTATCACCTCCAGCATATTATCAAAAACTGTTAATGCAAACCGGACGCATTGGTCAAGGAAACTTGACGATGATTTGTGGGCTTGTAGAACTGCGTACAAGACTCCAATCGGTATGTATCCGTACCAGTTGGTATTTGGGAAAGCATGCCACCTTCCGGTTGAGCTAGAGCATAAGGCCATCTGGGCGCTGAAGAAGTTAAATCTTGAATGGGATATCACTGCAAATCTCCGGGTAGAGCAACTAAATGACCCTTGATCAGTTCCGATTTCATGCCTATTCCAGCTCGTCCTTGTATAAGGAAAAGATGAAGTACATACATGATAAATATGCCAGGAGAAAGGAATTCAAGGAGGGTGACTTGGTTTTTCTATTCATCTCTCGGTTACGATTTTTTCTGGGAAAGCTCAAGTCAAAATGGAGTGGCCCTTTTGAAGTGGTGCATGTAACTCCGTTTTGTGCTCTTGATTTGAAAAACAAAATGGTGAAATCTTCAGAGTTAATGGGCACCAAGTGAAGCACTACCTTGGCAAGTTTGATGACATCCACGTGGTGGCCTTGATCAATTTCCAATGATGATGGTAACATGCGTCGTGTCGCGACGTTAAATTAGGCGCTTCTTGGGAGGCAACCCATGTGTTGTTGTTGTTTTTTTTTTTGATTTTATTCTTAGATTAGGCATTGTTTTGGACTAATTGGTTGTGAAGTTTGTGTAAGAATTAGTTGTGCAGTGCAGGACTTTGGCTGGAAATATTTTCCTAAGTATGGGGAAGTTCGCGGACCGCGCTCAAAATTTCACGGTCTGCGTCAGCATTTCGTGGGGGCACAAATTGGCATCGGACGCAGACTTGAAAATCCCAGAATATCAACTCTCTAAAGTTGTATTCGCGTCCGCATTCAAAATTTTGCGGACCACGTTAGTTTTCGCGGTCGCACATAGTTTTTTGCAGGTCGCTCTCTGGAACTTGAAGCAGCCCTTCATAGAGGTAAAAAACGTGGACCGCGGTAGAATTCAGCGGACAACGCCCAGGTAAGGAGGTGGGTCCCCATCATTTTAGTATAAGTTGTAAGGCCCCGGAAATTTTTTTCTACGTAATTTAGGATTTCGGGGTGCCAGGTAGTCTAATTATAATATTTTATGTGTTATAAATGTTATGTAAATGAATTGGATATGTTAATAAGTGTATAAGACATATAATAAGTAATGTGGGGTCCAAGGAGAGGCCTAAGTCTATGTCAAATTGAAAAATTACATAATAGGCTAAAATTCCAAATGAGTTCGCACAGGTCCACACTTTGCACCACATAATTGACTTCGGGGGTCATTTTTGGAAATTTTCATATCCGAATCCATCTTGATAAATAAGCTTTGGGGCTTCATTTGGGGCTATTTTCAACTAAATGTAGAGAGAGGTGAGAGAATTTTAGAGAGAAAGAGGGAACCTAGCCTTCCAATCACCAAATCTTGCTCAAGTCTTCAAGAATCAAGGAAGATAGCCACTAGATTGTCCTCCATCGGGGTAAGTCCTATTTCTAGAACATGCATGCAAGAGGTTAAGGTTTCAAATATGTTGTGGGGATTATAAATAGGCCATGCATGTGGCACTAAGTTGTGGTATGTGATATTAATGAACTAATTTGGGTAGTTCCTGTTAAAATTGGTTGAGGGAAGAAGGAATTTCAATTTTCGGACCTTGTAGTCTATTTCACATGTTAGGTGTTTGATGCAATTCCTAGGGTTACACCATGGGTAATCTTTCTAGTTGTTAATCGATTTTCGCTTTCTCCTTATATATTATTATTGCTAGAGGTGTTGGTGAATTGTAGTAACTTAAGGAAAGCTCAACCAGGTATGTTGGCTAAACTTTCTCTCTCGGAATTGAATTCCATAATGTTTCCGTAAGTTTAAGTATGACCGGCCCCAAATCCCAAATCTCTTTGTTCCGGGTTATCCCCTATAAACTAATAAACATGATCCTTTCGAATGAGCCTTATATTGAGAAATAGATGTTTAAAGTAAGGATTGCTTATTAAAATAGCATAGTCTCGAGTGGTATTTTTAATGAAAACTGGCATACCAATTAGGTGAGGGAAACTCGATGTGCTTAATACTCCTATTTTCCAGTATGTGTACTAAATGCCTTGATTGAGTGTGTTTAGTCGATGATAAACTATAAAGATACTTGAAAACAAATTAAATAAACTGGGGAAATAGAGTGTGGATAACATATATACTTGTGCCTAGCGAGGCCTATGAAATGAGAAAATATATATAAAATAGATTACGAAACGAGCCTCGACTCAACTGTTTAAGATAACTTCTAAAAGTGGAATTTTCCTAAAAGCTCTTTGAGGTATGTATGGTTAAAACTCCCCTCTTCTTAGGAATCAAACCTTGATGGTTCTCCCTATAAATTGTGTAAGCCTTAATCTTGATTGATGAAGGAAATAACATTTCAAACGTATTTGTATTGTAAGACCTTATGTGCCATATGCATTCAAACGCTTCCATGATTCTATGTTGTTACTTGGTGAAGTACCAATGTTATGGAAAATATGTTAAATTGCCAAAGAATGTGACAGTCTCTATATGCCAATGATTCGTGTTTTCTCTCATGTGTACTTGATGTTTTGAACTGAACGACTTGATGAAATTGATATGGATGTGAAATATGTGGAAATGAATCGAATTATGTAATGGGGCCTAGTGCTGGATATGAATTAACGATTGTGACCACTAGCATTAGAAGACTTGAAATATACGTGTACAATGAGAAATGAGATGATTGATGAAAACTGGTAATGTCTTGAGTAAGACGGCCAAGCCGATCGGGCCGTGATCGGAAGCCATGCCGCACACATGGTGGTATTGTGCTGGGAATTGAATCGGAATGGAAACAAGAAATGATATTGTGGGAAAATGTCTCCAAGGGAGATGATCTAGCCGATCGGGTCGTGATTGGACTCCGTATAAGAGTACGGTGGTATTGAGGATAATGAGGTGCTAATGCTAATAATGGACCAAATTAAAGTTAAGATGTTTTCTCGGGAAACCTTATGTGATTCCTTAATTGATGATTATGGTGTTGCTTATGTTTCTCATTGAATTCTTGAATTCTTCTTATTGCATCATTGATCTTTTTCTAAAGGAGATGTGTGTTACTTCCGTATTTTGACAATAGTTAGGTTTCACTTGGGAATTTGGAGGTTATTGATTGTGACTTGATTGTTTCTATGGCTTTCTTCTTCTTGTATGGTTATTCTATTTTGAATGATGGCTTTTAGCTTACATACTAGTACTATTCGACAGTACTAACGTCCTTTTTGTCGGGGGCGCTGCATCTGTAATGGATGCAGGTGGTTCCACAGTAGGCGGCAGTGATCAGCGATAGCAGTATGTTCCTTCCAGCTAACTTGGCGATCCCCACTTCATTTCGGGGTCCTGTGTCATTGGGTTATCGTGTACTTTTCATTTGAGGTATAGTCGAGGCTTTGTTGCCGGCATTTCCATATTTCTCTTCAATTGTATTTATAGGCTCCGTAGACAGGTTGTGGGTGGTGTCAGGTATTGGAATTGGATTGGAAAATGTTGGTATTTGGCGAATATGTTCTCTTCATATCTAATAATTGTAATAATCTGGTTATTATGGCTGAAACTGCTAATGGAAACAAAAATGAAAGTTGTTAATTTACAAAGTATGATTAGTGGAGTTCACCTCTTCTTTATTCACGAATTAGTTGGGTAGAATAAGACCTATCAGGCTTGCTTAGTCGAGTTTACTCAGTTGAGCGCCGGTCACGCCCCTCGGTTTTGGGGCGTGACAAACTTGGTATAAGAGCCTAAGGTTTTAAATTGTCCTAGGATGTCTCGGAGCCGTGTCTAGTAGAGTCCTTTTTATCAGTGTGTTGTCGACCACATCTATAATTAGGAGGCTACTTGGACATTTAGGAATTTCACCCTTCTTTGATACTCCATATCGTGCGGTAGAACTCAAGATAGTAATCTAATTTCCTCACTATGTATTAATCTCAAGATGATTAATTCATGACTTTGAAACGGTAAGCAGGGAATGACCCCACCATTGAATCTGAGGGAGATTGCCCAAGATTTTGTTAGGAGAATGTATCGAGCCATGGAGGTATTGGTAGAACTTGTTTCTAAGGGGAGTATCCTTGTTCCTATTAATGCCACTGCACCACCAGATCATGTGGTATGTAAGTATGGTGCCAATGTATGTTACAGATGTAGAGTCACGAGGCATCAGTTAAGGCACTGCCCCGCCAATGTAAAGTTACCAAGTAAGTCACTCCTTGCTATATCGTTATGAACACCACACGATTTTTCCTTGTTGTATATGAGCACCCATATTGAAGAGTTCTCATAAACATGGTCTTAACAAGATGTTGAATCACAAAATATTTCATGCACCTACTCTTTGAATGAGACGCATTATTCGTGAATCCACTCTATCAAAAATTCTCTTATTTACATCCTCTTGTGGAATTAAGTTCTATAATTATGTCCTTGAATTGAGTTATAACTCTAGGATTAATACTTCCCACTTGCTTTCCCAAATTCTCAATAAGGGACTATACCTGATGAATCCCTTACAAAAATCTTTTTATGTAGATGGACAACATCTGCTCACTTGTGCCTATGCATGCACCGTCGTAAAGTTCACCTATTTGGTGTCAAGTTCCATGTAAAGAATCCTAGAGTTGCGATCCTTCTCAAGTCACTCTTCTTCTCACTGGTATATATGGCTTCTATGGTTTGAATAGTCACTCTACTCTCTTGCGAATATCATTATGAAACCTTCTCACTATCTAGTAACATAAGAGCATACCTCAACACATATCATATGAGTGCGCGATAATCGAAATGGTCGCCGTGCGCATAAAGGCTCTATGAAAATTGAGATCCTCACATCTCTGTCGTAGGAAGAATATTGTGTTTCCATCTTAGTGTAACTCTCGTGTCCACCTGGGATATCCCATAGAAAGTAGCTCACTTTGTTCCTAGTATTGTGGTTGTCCGTGACATGGTCTTGTACTGCAGTTAGGAATTAATATAGCTGAAGCATGTCCAGCTCATACCAAATGTTTAATTTCTCTTTACACCTCCACAACATATGTTAATTGTGTTCCTTAGTTAGAGAATTCATTGTGCTAGTTTCCCAACACTTGTTCGATAACTATGAGGGAACGTGTCCTTCTATGAGTCACTATAACACTTACTTTATCATAAGGACCCTAAATAGGTTCTCTGTCAAGACCAAATGCACCTTTGGGGGATTTTCATAGAACAACACCTACTTCTTATGTTTTCCTGTCTTTCATTAGCATCTGGTTACATCTCGAGTCAAGGTCTATGGAGAACTCATTATGAACATCTGCAAACCTTCCATGATCATCTTATACTGTCTCATTGGGTTCCGTTGCCTTCGCACACTCGGCTTCTAGAATCATTGATTACGTCATTGTCATGTGCGGGGAGTTTTGGCTAGCCTTGGCATTCTACCTCCTTAGGTGGATAGGGGTTTTATTTGTCTTTCCCCCCCAGAGCATCATGTTAACCATTAAAACCCCTCTAACCAATACATGATTTCATCTCCATATTAAGATGTCCTAGCTATATGGTTTCACTCGTAAAAGGATTGAGATTAGATGCTTCCAGGTTTTTGCGCATATCATAAGTATACTGATTCAGAAGACAAGTTGTCGTATCTTTAGTTACCTCATATCGAGTCAATCATCGGGAAGGGTTAAGCTGTTTGGATTATGATAATCTCATATGTGTTTGACTTCTTTTTCACCCTGATGCGCCTGTGGGCATAGATTCCTTGTGTCAATTAATGTTAGGAGTGTAATTCAACTTCATGTGATTCTTTTGAAGTCTCTATCACATCCATATTGCAAGAATCTTACGATTTTGAGCTAAACCGATTTTCCTTACAATCAAGGAGACAACTGGTGTAACATACTTGACACTTCTCCGTAGAGCTTACTATTGTTGGGCAAGGTAATGGTATCATGGTATATATTGAATGGAGCAATCGTTACTATCTCTTGCATAACTCGTCGCCTCCGAAGAATAACTACTGCTAGCGTCTTCATCTTCCCGATCATGCCTTCCATGTATCTCATGCCTAGAAAGGACCACTTCTTTTAGATCTCAAGATCATGTACATGGTTTCCACATCATCCATGCATGCTAGTTACCTCTATGCCTTATTTGTCTAATAATTGATGTCATCATAAAGATTAACCATGTCTGCACCATTAGTAGCAATCCTCATGTCTCTTAGCATATAACCCCCTGAAATACTCTGCTCAGCACCTTAAGGGATTCCTAAGTAATTCCCGCCCAATCTTGAACTCCGTTGTTCCTCATTGAATTAAATCTATTAGGTATTAAAGGTTCAAACATGTCAAAGAGGAAGCATCACCTTGTGATCACATATATTCGATAGGTAATTTTTATGGTCAATTTATGATAGCACATCTTAGAGTAATCGTTGAAGGTTATCAAAGGTTTAGTGTGAGTGTTCGCGTAGAGATTTATAATTTAGGAGGGTGAACATTTTATTCTCAATATTCCCCTGAAGATGTTACGTGAATTGATAATAAAGGTCGCATAAGTGCATTTCACATTAGGCCGCACTAGGAGTATGATCTTTCCTCATAGTTGTTCCCCATGTACTTTGTGTTTTCATATGTCTATGTCTAAGAAGGTAAGGAGATCCTTTGTGTATCATTCCGGTGGAAATTATTGAAGGTGAAGTTAATGGATAGTTAGCTTATGCAAGGTATCTAGATGTCATCCTTGTTAGATAAGTTTGGGGGTTGGGATTATTTCCGTGAATGAGTTATGGCAAAGCCTGTAAGTCGAGGAGGCCACCTTGAAGGCTGAAAGTGTCTTTGAAAGAAAATAATTTTGCTTGATTGTATAACAATTGGTTTTGATTTGAAAAGTACCTTATATGTGTTATGATTTAAAAATGTGCAGCCCATGTTCATGTATCATTATGATAATGTAGTGCTTGTAATACTGAGATTAGTGTTACGGATATATACATTGTGGTGCTTTGTCGAGTTGTAGATGTGTTGTTAGGATGGTTTTGGTGGTTGTCTAGGAGGTGGACAAGCCTAGTTACAAAGGAGATGCTGCAGAAATTTCTGAAAAATTTGGGAGTTAGTCAAAATTTAGGGACTTGAGGTAGGTTAGAAAAGAGATATGTTATGTTAGGTGTTTGGGGAGGACTCTACCTCTCATTCAAGGACGAATGATCCTTACAGGGGGAGAATGTAAGGCCCCGAAAAATTTTGCTAAGTAATTTAGGATTTCGGGGTGCCAGGTAGGATAATTATAATATTTTATGTGCTATAAATATGATGTAAATGATTTGGATATGGTAATAAGTGTATAAGTCATATAATAAGTAATGTGGGGTCCAAGGAGAGGCCTAAGTCTAAGTCAAATTGGAAAATTACATAATAGGCTAAAATTCCAAATGAGTTCGCACAAATCCACACTTTGAACGAGAATATATAAATATATATAAGGTTTTATGTGATGAACAACCTATAAAATGAGCGTATTTCGAGACTAGTTTCTAACGCTTCAAACCGTTCATCATTTGGACATTCCTACACAAAGTTATGATTAAATTACCAAAGGCTAGATCTGCGATCAATTTTGCGACCGCAAAACGATTCTGCGGACCGCATAAGTGTCGCATAGTGAAGCAGAGTCGGGCAAACTATTATGCTGTCACATATTGATTATGCTATCGCATAATTGATTATGCTGTCGCATAATGATTATGCTGTCGTACAATGATTATGCTGCAAGTCTGCTGTCCACAAAACGATTATGCTATAGCATAATTGCACCACATAATTGACTTCGGGGGTAATTTTTGGAAATTTTCATATCCGAACCCATCTTGATAAATAATCTTTGGGGCTTCATTTGGGGATATTTTCAACTAAATCTAGAGAGAGGTGAGAGAATTTTATAGAGAGAAAGAGAAAACCTAGCCTTTCAATCACCAAATCTTGCTCAAGTCTTCAAGAATCAAGGAAGATAGCCACTAGATTGTCCTCCATCCAGGTAAGTCATATTTCCAGAACATGCATGCAAGAGGTTAAGGGTTCAAAGTTGTGGGGATTAGAAATAGGCCACGCATGTGGCACTAAGTTGTGGTATGTGATATTAATGAACTAATTTGGGTAGTTCCTGTTAAAATTGATTGAGGGAAGAAGGAATTTCCATTTTCGGACCTTGTAGTCTATTTTACATGTTAGGTGTTTGATGCAATTCCTGAGAGAGTTACACCATGGGTAATATTTCTATTTGTTAATCAATTTTTTCTTTCTCCTTATAGATTATTATTACTAGAGGTGTTGGTGCGTTGTAGTAACTTAAGGAAAGCTCAACTAGCTATGTTGGCTAAACTTTCTCTCTCGGAATTGAATTCCATAATGCTTCCGTCAGTTTAAGTATGACCGACCCATAAACATGATCCTTTCGTTCTGGGTTATCCCCTATGAACTCATAAACATGATCCTTTCGTTCTGGGTTATCCCCAAATGGTTACATGTTCACAGACGCGGTGATTTTTCCGCGGTCGGCATTTCAACTTACGTGGCCGCATCCAAAATTACGCGTTCCGCGCTCTTGAGTTTCAGAGAGTTTATTAATTGTTTCCGCAGCCATGTCCATTTTTACACGGCCCGCGTTTGCTCTTTCACGGCCGCGGCCGCGCCTAGTATTTCACGGTCCACGGAAGACCATGATCAGAGAGTTGGTAGTTTGATCCCAACCTCTTCGGGACCACATTCACTTTTACGCAGTCCGCGATGGCCCTTCCGCAGTCGCGCCCATTTTTTCGCTGTCCGCGGACCCCTGCTGTGAGAAGAACTATGCTCATTTCATATGTTTTCTTTTTAGGCTTCATTGAACCACAATACTAATGATCTTTCACTAATTGTGTATGCAGATAATGGTGCGATCTCGTGGTGGTCCAGAAAAATCAAAAGGGAGGGGAGAATCCTCCCGAGACCGAGGCAAAGGGAAGCAGACTGCACCCTTAGCACCTCAAAAGACTATTAGAAAAAAGGCCCACCCGTGAGACCTCAAGACGACTCCTCAGATACTAGTGAATATCTCCCTTCCCGGGAGATTTTCGAGGGAGACCCTGCACAACAACCTAAGGCTCAATCTTAACCTTTCTGCCTCGTCAATCAACCCACCTCCTCATCTGAGTCGTCTGATGGCTCAAATGGAGATAGTATGACTTAAGCACCATCTGCTCCACCTATTGCAACTCCGGCCTCGACAACAGCTGCTCCTATCAATCTAGATGAAGAAGATGTCCCAGATGACGGGAGAGGAGGCGATACCCAGGTTGGGGGGGGGGGGGGGGGGGGGGGAGGTTGATTAGATCAAGGAAGCTGGCAGTGTGGCAAGATATGTTCGTGAGTGAGAAGGCCTATCACAAATTTCGGGAATGGTGGTCACAAAGGTCTGTCACCATCGAGCGAAATTTCATAGAAAGAGACCTTCTTCCTCACCATCCGAATGTGAAGAGAAAATTTGATGAAAGAGTGGGATGGGAAGTATTCACTAGCAAGTTGTCAGAAGCAAACGAGTACCTAGTCATGGAATTCTATGCCAATGTTGCCCACATCAAAAAGGCCACCTATGTGACTAAGCTACAAAATAAGAAGATCCGGTTTGATGGCAAGACTTTGAATGCATAGCCGAGTTTGACGATATAGACGCTGTTTTATACATATAGAAGATGGCATTAGATGAAGTAGCCCGTCCATGGGTAGTAGAGATGATAGTCATCCCAGGGACAACATCGGCCTGGCTTACACCAGGAGTCTCAATTGCCAGAAACACCCTTCTCTTTGAAGCCAAAGGGTGGTTCACCTTCGTCTGCAACCGTCTTAATCCGTGCCAGCATGACAGTGACATTCCACTCTCCCGGGTGATCCTCATTGCGTCCATCATGGCGGGGTACCCAATAAATGTGGGGAACCTCATGGCCCAGAACATATGCAAGGCAACCGGGAAGGAAGAAAGGTCCTACCCTTTCCCCAATTTCATCACTATGTACCTAGAGGACCAGGAGGTTGAGGGAAGACACTTTGACACGAAGATGAAGCCGAGAAGGCCCTTCTCTTGGTACAGCCTTCAGGGAGAAGACAACTTGAAGTCTAAAGGCAAAGCCACTACCTTCACTGGCCAGTCTGAAGAGCCAAGGGTAGTGGCCACTGGGTCCGAGCCTTCCACAGCGGAGGGTTCTTCAGCTGCTATGCCACCTCTCTCATCCGGGCCATCTGTCACAGCCCCATTATCTGTGCCATCCTCCTCCACTTAACCTCTGACTGCACTACGGGTTAATCAGACTTTATCCAGCATCAATAACTAGATGCAGGTAGCTACATCAAAGATGTATGTCTTATCCAGTGCAGTCACAGCACAGGCATACCAGCACCGCTTCAGTTACCTCCATCAGTGGAGGATTAATTGAAGCAACTCTTGGATAACCAAAAGAAGATCTTTGAGACATTGGATACTCATGGCAAGGCAATCAAGGAGCTGGGAAAGCAGGTCAGGAAGATGAGAAAGACTCAGGTCTCAAAGGAGTCGGTAGAGAAGCTGAAGAAGGAGGTGGAGAAGTTCACTTCTGCCGGCGACATCCCACTGGACCTGCTTATGGAGGAGACTGCCCCTGCAACACAGACAACATAGGCATCAGATCAGGGGGCTGACAGAGAATCGGTTAGAGGATTTGTGGTGCCCCAGTCAGAGGACCCGGAGATACAGTTGGAGGACCCGGAGGGAGTTGATGATCCTATGCAGTCCGAGGTCCCCACTAGTGAGCCTAACCCCATGCAGGAAGAGACCACATAAGGAGTTTCCTTTACTCTCTATCCCTTCCCTAATCTTATTTTTTCTTTTAGCATTGAGGACAATTCTATATTTTATTTGGGGGGGGGGGGGG
>MDKI01247961.1:0-20272 GCA_005239505.1 Nicotiana paniculata
TGTCTTGAGGACCAGGTTCTTCTCCATCTTGGGATCTCTTCTTTCACTGTCCTTCTTCTTCTTCATTTCATATGATTTTAGATTTCCAACAAGCTCATCAATAGTTAGCTCCTGCAAGTCCTTCGCCTCTGTAATGGCGTTCACTTTGATTTCCCAAGAACTGGGAAGCACGCTTAGGATCTTTCTAACCATCTTGTTTCATGGAATAGTTTCACCAAGGGAGTGAAGCTCATTAATGATGGAGGTGAACTGGCTATACATTTTTTGGACAGATTTACCGTCTTGCATCCAGAAGAGCTCGTATTCAGTTGTAAGCATGTCAATTTTAGATTACTTGACATGTGTTGTTCCTTCCTGAGCGGTCTGAAGGGCTTCCTAAATTTCTTTAGCTGGCATGTTGATATCTTGTTGTATTCATCAGGTCCAATACCACACATTAGAATTTTCTTAGAACGAAAGTTCTTCTCTATGGCCTTTCTATCTGCATCATTGAATTATTTCCTTGTCTTGGGAATGGATATTAGTGGGTCGCCAAGGCTTTTGGTAGGAATAAATGGTCCATCAAATATGACATCCCATAGCTCAGAATTTTTAGCCATGATGAAGTCATGCATTCTAGTTTTCCACAATGCATAATTCTGTCCATTGAACCTAGGTGGTATGTAGGTAGACTGGCCTTCTTTGAAGTTTGGAGGAGCATCCATGAGGATCCTTTCTAGGTGTTAACCTGATAGAAAAAACCTGCTCTGATACCATTTGATAGAATATAAGGGTCCACCAAACTCTATAGAGAACTAGGTTCTCTATCAGGTCCAACAGTATACACACACAGCAGTAATTAAATGGCAAGAGGAATTTTATGTGGAAAATTTCCAGCTCAACGGGATTGAAAACAACGACCAACCCTTGTAGGATTTAGACTTCACTATTGAGCAACTTTAGATTAAAACCTATGCAACCTAGGAATTAACCTCTTAATCCCTCACTAACTTGTAATACTCTTATTACAAGCCACTTTGTAATAACTCTATTACGAAGACTTTACAACATGACTAACTCTAGCCAAGACTCAAACACACTGGCTTAAGGTTTACAAATGGGTTCCTATAGAATGCTTCCAAACAAGCTAGATAGGAATTATAATTAAGGAACTACTACAAAGTTACAACTCAACTAAGGACATAAAATGACTCTATTAAGGAACTAGTCAGTAGTTTTTTTGTTCTTTATTCTTGAAGCAGTTGAAAATTTTTTTCTTGATAGTCACGTGAGTGAGCTTGTCAAATGTTCAAGTGTTTTGTTTTACCTACCTTGAATGCATATACACATGTGTGAAATCACTTACAATGATGCAAGCAAGGTATGTAAAAAGTCTTCCCTGGAAAGTTGACTGCAGCATTATTCCCGCACTGTAGCATGTGCAGGCAGCAACTTTCCAACTGGAGAGTTCACTTTGTACAGTCTCCTTGGGAACTGGTAGGGACATGTTCCCTCAGTTGTGCCTTCTACTCTGAAGAGTTGAATCATAACGCACGTTGAATCCCAACCTGGAACCTTGTGATCTTAAGGTCTTGTAAATGTGTAACAGGTTCCTTATCTGGTTCCGGATATTAAGTTTGATAGATCATCAAAACACAAAGTAAATTACTTATGACCAAAGTAATTGTAACCTATCATTTAGGCTAAAAAACTTAGGATCCCCCCCCCCTCTATTTTTCTTTATGTGTGGTTATTAGATCTAATTAATTGTATCCCTATATTCGTACTAAGACTTGTATTAGTCATGTTGTAATAAAATTCGTTGACTTCTGAATTCCCTTTGTTTATCTGGTCACCTAGTTTAATTGTAATCCACATAATCTTAAGTTCGGCCAGGACCCACAGTCTGGACCTCGAAGAGTGCCTAACACCTTCTCTTTGATGTAATTTGAGTCCTTACCCGATCTTTGGCGACGTAGGCTGGTCAAATAGAGTTATTTGCAAATAGGTTCTCTAACGCACCTTAAAAATCGTTAGGTGGCGACTCTTCTCCTCTAGCACTCTATCTCCCATTCTAAATAGGGCACGTCAACATGGCGACTCTACTGGGTATATACTTAGGCTCTTACCATAATGAACTTGGCTTATGTGGATTATTTTGTTTTGTTATAAAATGCATATTCCTTTTCCATCTTTATTTGTTAAATTTTTCTATTACATGTGCATCCCTTTCCCCCTCACCTTTACTTGTTTAAACCCATTATAAGATGCACATCGCTTCCCTATTTGCTTTGACTGCTCTCCATTGGTTTAAAGACTCTTATATCATGCCTCTCCCATCCCTACTCCCTTACTTGCTTATTATATTTTCTCATGTATTCCACAAACTAACTTCTTCTTTTGTCTTTATTTCTATGTTTTTCACATTTTAGTTTAATACTATATTTATTGGTTTTCACATATTTATCATGGAAATACTTGACAACGTATTATTATCTCTGCATAAAGCATGCTCCAGATCATACTCCACTCGTGCCAATTATCAACATAGCGGCGCTTGATGAGTGTCAGTGCTTTTCCAAAATTACCCTTTTAAAATCGAAAAGGCTTATTTGCAGTAGACTAGTCGATCAGCGGTGCAGTCGACGGTCACGTGCCTTTCCCTCTCAAGTTGTCCACTTGAGAGTACCAGTCTATGCCATTCTAGAAACCTTATTCCAATATCAAATGTAGATGCATCATGTTAAACCTAGTATGGGTTAGAACGTTGTCAACGTGACTCCCCGCTAAGAAAAGCCTTGTCCAAAGTCCGACGTGATTTCCACAACCCCAATGGACACCATCTCATTATGTGCATTACTTGGAGAAAATATGCCAAATGTTGATCATTAGTGTGTAAATGATAAAATCTGGAAGGGAGAGGGCTAACTCTATTTGTTTGCAGAAAATGAAGCACGAATTTCCTAAGTTCGGCATGGTCTAAAACATCCCACCTCTGTTGCTTGATTGGTGGAAATGTTTCGCGCTTAGCGACAAGAATCATGTGAGAAGTTCCTTGGTAATTTTCCATCCTTATTATAGATCCAACTAAATAGAGCTTTGATTGAGGCAGCTACTATGTTTTGGGATGAGAAAAGGGTTGTCTTCCGCTTCGGTGACATAGAGGTTTCTCTAAGCTTCCATGGGATAGTCCAGTATTATTGGTACCATAGAGTCCCATCCCTCGTGGTTTTTTGAAAATGCTAAGTTTCAAGAAAAATGATGAATTGCTTTATTTGAAGAAGTTCTCATTAGGTGCTTGCTTTTTGTTTCCATTAAAAGAAATTGGGTTCTATTTCAGTTGGATGTTAATAATGGTTCTTACATGGGGACTTAGACGAGGAAGTGTATATTAAGGTTCCTCCTGGTCTCTTTGTTTCTTCTGTCTCTTCTGGTTCTACACCTCCTCTTGCTTGTAAAATTAAAAAGTCTCTTTATGGTCTTCGACAAGCTTCTAGACAATGATACGCTAAACTTCCTTCTGCTTTACAATCTAAAGGTTTCCATCCTAGTTTGAATGATTATACTTTATTTAGAAAGTTTGATGGGAATAGTTTAGTTGTGATGGCTGTATAAGTGGATGATATTCTTATAGCTGGGGATGATGTCTCTGAAATCAATGCACTAAAGCAGTTTCTAGATGACCAGTTCAAGATTAAAGATCTAGGGGAAATTCACTATTTTCTTGGACTTGAAGTGGTTAGACATTTTGATGGATTCATGGTCAGTCAGCACAAATTTATTTTGGATCTCTTGTCTGAGTTCAAGTGTTCAGATGTGACCTCTATAGTATCACCTCTTGATCCGCATGTCAAGCTTTCTGCTGGGGTTGGTGATTTACTTAATGATCCTTCCTTATATAAACGGTTGGTGGGTAAGTTGAATTTCTTACAACATACCTGGTTTGAGATTTATTTCACGATTCAACGCTTGAATTAATTTATGTCTGCTCTCAGATTGCTACATTTGGAAGCAGCCTATCATGTTCGTAGGTACTTATCTGGTACTTCTTCTTTGGTTTGTTTTGGTCTAACTGTTCTGGTTTGTCTCTCAAGGGGTACTATGATTCTGATTGGGCAAGTTGTGCCGACTCTAGAAAGTCTGTTAGTAGATTTGTCCTATTTCTTGGTAGCTGCCTTGTGTCCTGGAAGTCTAAAAAGCAGCCAACTATTGCTCTTTCCTCTGCTGAAGCCGAATACAGGGAACTCCGATTGCTCGTAGCAGAGGTGGTTTGGATTCTTCGGCTTCTTTCTATTCTTGGTATCACTACCTTGATGCATGTTGATGTGTTATACATATAGCCAAGAATTCGGTATTTCATGAACGGACTAAACACATTGAAGTTGGTTGTCACTTTGTCTGGGATGCTTTGAAGTCTGGTGTTATCAGTCTTCTCTCCATCTCTACCTCTTCTCAGCTTGCTGTTATTTCAGGAAACATCTTTTGGATGTTTTTCAATAGGCTTTTATTTCCATGATTGGAATGGCTTCCCCTTCAAGCTTGATGGAAGGTGTTGGATCACAGGTTGTGCAGCAGCCCAGTCCACTATCAAGGAAGCCCACTAGAGTTGAACTGACCCAACTAAAGCCTCCCTCACACACATTTTATTGGACTATTGTAACTTAATAAGACTCAGTCCAATTATTGTAATTAGGGGATTTGATCATTTTGTACAGATGGCTTGACTATCGAATAAGAAGCGAAAAATTATTTTCCTTTTGTTCTCTCTCAGACATTGAAAACTAGGGTTTTCCATTAGCATTTACCCTTAAATCTGCTTCGATCCTTCATGTTTTCAAAATTGACCATATATTAAGTGGAGACTCCTATTATGGAAATACATAAAGGAAAAAGTTTCTTTCGTATTTATCTTTTCAGGAAACAAAAGTGATGAAACTGAATTAGTGTTTATGTATCTTTTCTATTTTCCTGTTTCATTGTCGCTCATATATTAGAAGACTTTTCTTGAGTTATAACGCAAATGAAGAGAGTTATCCGTATCGATAAGGATTGTGGTGGAGTTATAAATATTTATTCATCTTTAATTAAAGGTATCAAGTTCGAGTTTAGAACATGAATTCGCCGTAAAAATAGTATGGGCTAGCTAGTTTTTGGACTGGTCATTCAAAAATAGCTAGTGTTTGCAATGTCATTGAAAAATAGCCATTGTTTTGCTGAAACACGGAAAGTTTCAGCATAATATACTGGAGATTAGTGCACCTGTGTATGAAATTTTAGCATATTATGCTGGAACTCCAACACGCGGAAAGTTCCAGTATAATATACTGGAGATTGGTGCTCCAATCTCCAGTATATTATGCTGGACTGGTAAATTGTACTAGAGTTTTTGAACAGTGTTTTCGTTCATATTTATCTTTACATGAAAAGTGGCTAAATTTCGATTACTTTTGAAACTGTGGCTATCTTTGAATGACCACTTGTAAACATGACTATTTTTTAATTTCTCCCGAATTTGCCTTCATTATGAAGCGGCGAAGCCCTTTACCTGTCAGTAGAAATTTTCAATGTGAATCTAAATTTAATCAAGCCCAAATATTCATACCGAATACTAAGTGAAAAATCAGAAGAAAAAAAAGAAGAAAAAGGAAAGTTGTCCCTTCGACTTGAAACATATAAAGAGTCATTGGGTACGTACTTAAGTCTTTGCGTATTGAACAGATCAGAAGAGTATATATGTACCACTATTAATAGATATTTTAGGATAAGGTAGTCCTACAAGTTGAGCAAACTTAAAAATTCTTTATTGCATGATTTTCCAGTAATATATCAATATTTAGTTAATGTTCTATGATATTATCTCCCCACAGTTTATGTCGTCGCACCTGATGCCCTTTGTGTTTAGATATCTTATGATTGAATTATAATGTACCTATTATCATTAAGGGTCATGGCCGAATGACAAGTAAGTATTTTTTATACTTAATTAATAGTTCGAGCTTGAATTCTGAATAAAGAATAGCTTTTATTAAAGAATACTTTACCTACAAAATAAAAAAGTTTGGCACGAATCTAATTTTAGTCGAGCCCTAATAAATACTAAATGATGAGTAAAAATTTAAAAAAGAAGGAAGATACCTATTGAGTTTTATTTTAAGTTATTTTAATTTAGTATTCTTTCATATAGTTGCCATACATCTTTGTTTTTAGTTTTGGTTTGTAGGTCGATGCACGTAAGCCACTTGGTCATATTGACGTGTTCTACGGACAAGGTTTAATAAATGGTTAACCATTAGTATGAATAATGGACCCGCAGGAATAGGAAAAATAGCATGAGCTAGTCAGTTTTCGGGCGGGTAATAAAAAAAATTTAGTGTTGAAAAAGTTATTGAAAAAATATCCATTATTTTATGCGGTGATAAAATCTGGACAAAAATACTCTAGCTGAAATACGGAAAGATCCAGCATAATATGTTGGAATATGGAGCTCATGCGTATAAACTTCCAGTATATTATGTTGGAACTCCAATACTTATGAACATTATGCTGGAATCTATGTAAAAAATTTGACCTACAACATATTATGCTGGAATTTTTACGGATTTTAAAGGTGTTTTTGTTCAAATTTTATCTTTACACATGAAAATTTGGCTAGATTTTGAAGGGATGGCAATAAGGCGGGGCGGGGCGGGTGCGAGGGCGGATTTGGCAAAACCCACAAAATTTTCAACCCGCCCCGCCCCGCATAGTTATTTTTTTCAATTTTCAACCCGCCTCGTCCCGCTTGGACCCACCCAGCTTAAATTGTTTTTCTTTTTTCTCTAATTATAGAAAAAAAATTACTCTCAGAAGCACCTTCCTATTACAATACGATAAAAAAAATGTTATTTTACAATACGATAATTTTTTTATCATTTTTTCTCTAATAAAATAATATTACACAAGTCTCACGACTACTATTTTGAAATGATAGGAAATGATTACTCTCAGAAGCGCGGATAAATTTTTTAATCACAGCCAACATTAAAAAAAATCCCAAATTAAAAAAACAAATATTTACAATATAGCAGTGGACTTAGGAATAAAACAGTAAGAAAAAATGCAATAAACCCCACGTTGACACTGCTATTATAATTTCAGCTTCGTTGACTAGCTCTGTTTTTGTACTATCATCTCCTATTACAATCCTGTATCTTTCAAAATAAATGGGTTACTATCATTTCCTATTACAATATGATATCTTGACTTATATATAATATTATTTGGTGAGACTTATGCAAAATAGTATTCGTGCTAGTGAAGAATAATGTCAAATTGTAGTTGAAATGATTGTTTTGTTTCAAAAAAGATAAAATTCAAAGTTGCCCCGCATTAAATCCGCAAACCCGCCCCGCCCCGCCCGTTCCGCACTCGCATAAGACACGCCCCGCATCAAACAAACCCCCCGCCCTATTGCCATCCTTATTCTTTTCTTTATAAATAAGTAAATTATTTTCTATCTTCACTAAATTTTGTGATGTCTACATGTAGTTCACATGGGCGAAGCTACTTGGAAAGAAGAGTTTCGTCGGAAAATTACACTGCTTATATAGATAAAATATTAGATTTTAAAGGTATATAGCATATATTGAACATCTTTTCTCGGAGAATTTTTTTCACTTATTTCAAGTTTGAACACCCTTTAGTAAATTTCTGGCTTCGCTATTGGTAGCTCTATCATGTTAGTCTTCTACCAATGGAAGGTCTAGCATGAAAAGTAAATTCTGTTTTATAACACTTGTCTGCATTGTTAATTTCTGGCCATTTAGCATATGATCTATTGCCTGTCAATGCAATTCCCCTTGCTAATAACCTATGTTGCTTGGATTCTCCCAAGATATTGTGGGGTGCGTGTCGGATCTTTCAAATGCAATTTATTTTGGAGGATCCGACACAGTTATGACATCATTTGGAGAGTCCGCGCAACGTAGTAATAACTCTGCACGCTGCACATCCTCATTGAATTTCAAAATAATTCTCATGGACTAATTAATGAGCTTGTAGTTGTTCATATTTTCACTATCCAAGAACAAAGCTTTGAGCTAGCATGTTATACTGTCTCCTTTGCAGATTGGTACAAACTATAAGGCTGCATTGATTCCACAGTGAATAAGAGAAACGATCCATGGATGGGGAAAGGCCGCAAGAAGGAAAAGGAGGATGCGCATGTACCCAGATGATTCAACTGTGCGCACTGATACAAGCACAGTGATTTCACTGGAGGAAAACGATGACGAGTTGGTTGATAGCCCTCGAACAGTGCATGGTGGAGGCAGAGGCGGAGCCAGGATTTGAAACTTATCCCTCCGCCCCGGGGTGCAGGTACTGAAATTGAGCTACAGCCCCAACAATTGTCACGGAGGATCATCATTCAGTAACAATTAACGGAACTTCAAGTCGTGTTGGTACTCCTCTCCTTCGGCCCTGTGCCTCTATTTCTTCCGCGCGCAGCTTCCCCAAAATTTCCACCTGAGGCATTAGCAAGATCATCTTCAATGCGCCACAGTAAAGTTGGAGAACAACGGAAAATGGAGTTGGCGTTATTACATTTGCAGTTTGTTTAACTTGGCATATAACAAATATACTTGGAAAATGTTTACATGTGAATGTGTATCAAAGGAAATCTGCAGCTAGTAAAGAATAGTTTTTATAGTTACCAAAATATTTGCTCTCGAACGCTGTTTCTCTATGTAGTTTCCCTTGTATAATCAGCTATGGCTAGGTAAGATGGAGCACATTAAAGCTTGTATTGCTTATCTTTTCCCTTAAATAATTAACAGTTCAACTTATATACAATGACAGTTTAAAGAATTTTTACATTATCGACCTATTGCAAAAGGTAATTTGCCTTGTTTTTATGGCTGGTCACATACTACTTGGACGATCTGACAGTGTAAAACTCATTCCATACTGTCACTATATAGAATAGAAGTTAAACAGGACACAAACTCGAGATACTATGGTTCAATTGGACTCGAGATACTGTCACAATCGATGTATTTGTCAATCCTGTATGATTTCCAATAATCATAATATTCATAGAGACTACAAAGTAGAAGAACCAGTACATACTATTATTAGGGATGCTTAGATACGTGCATATTTATTAAAGAAAGTGCCATTACTAGTAAAGGCTAAGGCATTTTGACCTATGCAGGTGTAAGCTTAACTGCTACAAATTAGTCATGTTTCTCAAAATTGGGCAACACTGCTTTCTCCCTGTTTCCATTTTCATGATCACCACCATCTTGCTTTTCCTTGTCAGTCTGCTTTGCATTTTCCAATAATATGGGCAAGGTATTGGATTGGTTGAGTTGGACAATTGCATACTCCTCCAGGAACACCAATTACAGGGGTGGGAATCCACCCTGGAATTCTTGAGTCAGAGGCGGATCTAGAATTTCTAGAACATGGGTGCACTACTTTTAAAGGAGGAAACAAAGCGTTAAGTGGGAATTGATCTTTGTTTTTTAGAAAATAACTAAGTACTGAACCAAGTGCACCATTCAACATTTATAGAGCCGGAGTGCCAATACATCATATTCCATGGGTTCGCGTGCTCCATAATTAAGACTATAGATCCGTCTATGTTCCTGGTTATCCACAAGAGCCACTGTAGCCGCCGCCTCTGCCACCACCAGGAACACCAATTCCAGGGGAATAAACACTGGAATTCCTGGTTGGTTACAATTTCCACTTCCACAAGAGCTACCATAGCTTCCGCCGCCTCCTCCGTTGTTATTGCCATCGCTTCCCCAACCCCCAACCAAAGCCTCGACCACCACTTGACGGTTTTGTTACTCCATTGGGGTTTTGGGTGTTTTCTGGTTTCCAGGAGGACTCTATGAGCAGAGCCAAGGCTTAAACTTATGAAGAGTAGCCATAAAATTAAGGGAATACATTATTGAGAAGCCATTGTGGCGATAAATCAAGAACTGAATTGGAAATGCTTCTTTTGCATGAAATCCCAAAGGACTGATCATCTGTACTTATAGCTAGCTAAATGCATGCGAAAATTCATCTTGAAAGAAACACCCTTCACATTGCTCGAGCACTACGAAGTCATCAACCTTAGCTTGCATGGATACAAAATAGTGAGAGCTATATGTCTTATATATATATATATATACTAACTAGTCTTTCTACACGTGCATTTTATATATTTTTTTATAACAAATACACTTGTGTTATGTCAAGATAAAGTTTAACTTTTCCATGAAAAAAACTAAGCATAACTTTGAAATATAAAGTTGTAAATACATAATTTTCGAAGAAAATGTGTGATTAAGAGGACAAACATTATTATCATCATAATAATGTTCTATCTTAATCAATTACAAGTAAGTGACTAATTACTTGCACATGTTACGCATTCTAAACTTAGGCAAGAATCAAGAGCTCTATAAGTTTTCAGAACTTAAGGAGGGAAAATAAAATCCTACACTTCGAAACTGGGTAGATAATAGACCCGCCCCTCTACCCTTCTACACTTAAATACCAAATTTTACTTTGCATGACGTGGGGGCTTGAACCTGTGACCTAAGACACAAATCCACCACCTTTGCAACTTGAGCTTTGCCTTTATTAATCAATACAAAATTTTGCTAAAGCTCAATTAAAGGGGGAAAAAATGACTATATGGATCTAAATATACAATTCAATGCACCGATCAATGCAAGTCAATATCCATTTAGAATTGCAGATTCTCTACATATTTCAAATTTAAGCCTGGTATTCAAAACCAATTTCATTCTCATCCTAATCTCGCATAACAAATTCAATTCTCAAAAGTTATTCAAGAAAACGTAAATAATTCAAATCGTAATCAAAATTGTGCAAGAATAATTGACGGACTTGGAATTATTTTGGAAGCTGTATTTTTAAAATAATAAATTAATTAATAGCCAAAATAATAGTGCAAAATAGAATCAAATATTTATGTCCGTTATATTTGAATAAAGCCTTTTTTATCCTGTATAGTAGGACTTTTGAATCTTTGTGTGTTTGGGTTCCTTCTTGGTTATGTTACTCTTCACTGGTAAAAATCATTGAGAAGATCATCTAAGCCGATTACCTTCTTCCTATAAAATACAACTTGAAATAAAAAATATATATAACAAAGTACTTACTGATTGCTTCATGAGTCAACTTTTATTGTAATTCCATTTTCGTTTGTCATTAATTTTAATTGGACAACCCATCTATTGATTTTCTAATGTAATTTAGGAACTAAACGATGGTAGTTTTTGATGAGTTTGAATTTTTTTAAATATATAAGGTATTTAAATTAAATAAAAATGGTCTCTTGATTTTGAGATGTGAAGGAACACATTTGAAAAGTTATTTTGCTAATCTGAAGGATCACAACACGTCAATTCAACGCATCATTTTTTAATAAATAGTTCATTTCTAGTGGCAGATAATCTTTTACTAATAAAAGGACACAACTATTAAGAAAACACACAGTATAAATTAACATGTTAAAATATTATTCAATTATTATTAAAAAATATAAATATATATTATTAGAAGGGTAATTTTGTAATTCAACTTTTTAGTTGTGCGCTTCCCACTAAAAAATATAAATATATATTAATTTAAGGGTAATTTTGTAATTCAACTTTTTACTTGTGTGCTTCCCACTTTTAATTTATATATATTATTTGTACTGACGCCCTATTTCCCGGGGCCTGCGTTTCATGCCTGCAGGTGTAGGTAGGCAAGTCGACAGTCCCCCTTCTTAGGATCCTTGATCAGCGAGAGTTGGCATGCTCCACTTGATCCGGATCTGCTTTTGATTTTGGTACAATATGCTTGTATATATATATATGGGTATGACGCGGCTCACTCCCGTCTTTGTAAAGTTGTATTAGAGGTCTGTAGACAGATGTGTACAGTTGGATAGTATGTTGCCTTGTCGGCTTTTAATTTTGGATATATAATTGTCTATCGCGGCCTCTTCGGCTCGCCCACTATAATCCGCATGTATATGTATATCTATGTCTTTTGGATAGATTTTCATCGTGCATGTTACTCTCGTAATTCAACAGATATTATTCATGTTTATATATATCTTAGTCGCATACTTAAGGGTGTTCGACAGGTAGGACTCGGGCACTCGTAGCAGCCCATCGGTTTGGGTCATATATGTATATATAAATTTAAACAAAGTGCATTATAAGTAGCGTTTCTCCTTTATGCAGCGGAAACCATTATTCAATGTATTACCCATGTTCCCCTCTTTGCTGTTCTCATGGTAGCAGACTAGCAGCCACCAATTTAACTTGGGACGTGCAGTTTCTATTCTTTTGCATTTCTAGTTTCAAACTCAGTAAGCGAAAATGCTTAAAGCACCAGAGTCCCACATTGCCAACTAGAATTCTTGTTCCAGCAATGGATTTTTCTTTTTAAGGGTTGTGACTACTTATTACAACCGAACAGTTTCTAAAGCATGATTCAGACAAGGTCGGTTGCTCTGTGGTAAGCACTCTTCACTTCCAACCAAGAGGTTGTGAGTTCGAGTCACCCCAAGAGTAAGATGGGGATTTCTTGGAGAGAAGGATGCCGAGAGTCTATTGAAAACGGGCCTCTCTACCCTAGGGCAAGGGTAAGGTCTGCGTAGAGACTACCCTCCCCAGACCCCACTTGTGGGATTATACTGGGTTGTGTTGTTGTTGTTATTGATGATGATTCAACAGACTGTCAAAAGATAAGAAAAACCCAGGAACGAAAAGGAAGTAAGTAACCTAATGACAAGGTACTAGCATTATCACAAATCCATATTCAACTTCTGTCATTGGCATCTATACTTGATCCTGCAGCCGCCACTGCTTCAGCCATCATCTTTTCTCTATTCTGCATTTGTCTTTCCACAGCAACCATATAGAAGCCTAAACAAGAAAGATTTCAATAAACAACAGCATCAAATATACAAACACAAGACCTAAGAATAATTTAACAACTCAGAAATGATCAGTCACAGTGAACATAAAGATTTATCAAAATCTTAGTGTATCGTTATTATTCATAATTTTTCATTAATCAAAGACAGTCATTGTGTATAATGAGACTAGACTATTATTAGAGGGATGGTAAAAAAGGAAGTAGATTATTTCCGAGTCCATAACCCATAATGTCCCATGGCACCCCTCGAGACCTATGCAGAATTAAAAGAATCTGAACATTGGCATGTAAATAAAATCTAGAGAATAAAATTAAAGATATGATACACCGCCATCGGGTAAAAAATGAAAGATATGATCAAACTATAATGGATTAAGTGAAAAAAAATTGATCCATTCGGCCAGCAGGGTTTTGGTTCAGCTTTTTTCTTTACTTTTTAGTTAACCAATTCTAATTAGCACAAAGAAAATTGAGAATTAGTTATTCCAATTATTAGAAAATTTTAAAACAAATTACCACATAGAGCATTGAAGAACAATTTTTCAGTTACCTAGAAAAAACTTCTCTATGTTTTGACTGGTTGACATTCTTTTACTCAGACAGGATGTTTCTATAAGCTCTTTTCCCAATAGAGCAAAACCCTTTCGAATTTTAACAGATACCATCAGTTGATGAACATCACATGCAACAGTTTTTGGATGAATAAGATAAGCACTTAGCAGTCAAGTAGCTACTTACTAGTTTAATAAAGAGCTTTCGTCATGGATCACCAATTAATATGTGGAGATTTCTTACATATGACATTATTAAGTTTTGACAGATTAGATAATTTGTTAATCTGCCAGATTATTACAGGCTTAAAATAACAAATCCCTTGACTAAGAAAAACTCAAAGAAGATTGATAGCCATACCAATTGCACTCCCAATTGCACAGACCCATAAAAGCCTCCCTGACCATTTGTCACCAACGATTCCTCTATTCCCAAAGCCCATCAGCTAAAACTGGAGCAAGGGAAACACGTATTAGAATGTGAATTTCTCGTCATGAACTACAGTAGAAAGGGAGGAAGGAAAACAAATTCAAACAGTAAGAAAACAGAGAAACCATGTATAACAGGGAATTCCAAAGACAGAGAAATATGAAAGAGATATTTCTCGTAGTACAGCAGGTATATAGAACAATAAGAAAGCAATTAAAGTTGATTCCACGATCCATCTAGGCTGAGCATTAAGGCTGGTATCAACTAAATGACCCACTAAGCAGTTTCTGGAGAATATATAAACAATTGTTCACGAATATGCCTTTTGTTATCGCATCTGGATGTTTTGTCCTGTATCAAATTTCATAATTTTATGACTAAAAATACCTCAAACGTTAGAGAAACACTAATATATCTTAAAAGAAAAAGTATATTGGAATCAAAAAGAGACCAAATAAAGCTGAAGGGATATTGATGATTTACATGGCCGACCCCAACAAGTTTGGAATTGTGACGTTGTAGTATTAGTTGTTGCTGCTGTTAATCAAATTATAAGAATTCTAGCTGTCATAGTGCTTTCAAAAATTACACCAGGAATCCTTTCTATTTTAGTTTTTTTCTTTCACTGGTAGAGAGACATTTGACCAATACAATGATCGCACAGCAAAGCTAAAAGAAATTTAACCATCTTATTCGATCAGTAAAAGAGAAAACTAAAAAGTTAATTATCATTTTACCAAATGATCAAAGTTCATAATTTTTGCTTCATAGTAAGGTCCAGCTTAGCAATCAGATCAACGATTAAAACCAAGATACCCAGCCTTAGAAGTCCCAGAAGATCATGTAAAACTAGCACAACTTTGAAGGAAAGAAGACACTGTAGGGACGATAGATCGGAATCGTTCTGGAAACTGCCACCACTCCCCACCACTCCCTAACACCAAAGATGTCTCTAAATTGGATGAATGAGAGAGCATTATATAAGCTTCTATGCAGCAAATCAATACTCATCCATTGGATGTTTGGATCGCCTTCATATTGCCTAACTAGCTCCAATAGCAAAAAGTGTAAGTTCACTTAGATACAAAAGAAAAGTAGGATCACTGAAATAAAACAATTGAAAAAAAAAGACCAAAACTCACAAATACAAAACTATTTTGCAGAAACAATGCTCGAAAAGGAGAAGCAAATGGGAGCAACAAACATAATAATAATTGAAATGCAAACACTCAGGTATGAGAGAGAGCGAGACTGTCAAATTATTTTTCAAGGGATCAAACGGGTCAGCAAACTCAATGCCGGTGCCAGGTTATAAAGAATGACTACTATTTTCAAGATAGCTATAATTATTGCAAGAGCTTTCAAAAGGTTAATAGATACTTAACATGAAGAACTATAGGGAACAACTAGGTCAGCGAACTCCAAAGCTAGAAGCAAACAATAAAGGATGAGTACTAATAATCGAAATACGTGGAAATCAGTTCACGTCATTTTCTCCTAAATAAGAAAAACAGTTATTAAGGGGATGAAAAATTATGAAAAAGGAAACATCTCGACTCAGGGCTTAGATAATATAAGCTGGACCAGAGTTAAGGCACTCTAGCTTGGCACCTGGAACCAACTTGGAGTAGTCTAATATGCATCGGCAGTTATTGATTGGAGAAGTTCATTAGGGTAACATTTGGACGATGGAATCTGGATATACAAAGAGGATTACGACTCATGAATCTTAAATTTAAGGGTATGAAATTCTTGGCAATTGAAATCCCTTATTTGGATAATGAAAATGATTTCATCATTCGAAACCTATTAATTGAAAGGAATGGAGCATACTGGAAATTTTAATTAAATCAAAGAAGCAGTTTCTAAATTTTTTTTCCTAGGTAAAATGGTATACTATTTCATGAAACGAGAAATGGAGAACATAACAGAGAACTTTGTTTCAAGATAAATGAAAAGGAAAAGAAAGAAGACGGCACAGCTAGATGAACCCAGAAAAAGAGAAGCAACCAACTCTAAAACAACTGATTTTTTTTTTTTTTGATAGGTAACTTTGAAACAACTGAACTTGTAAAAGCGCAAACATGATAGGTACTTGAGATGATTAAAATAAGCCTAAAACCAATAGCAAAGCTACAAAAAAAAAGGGGGGGGGGAAAGAGCTTGAAGTCACCTTGTAGCCCTAGAACATCCAATTTTCCATCTCCTTACTTCTGAGGTCGAGGCACTAAAGTTCAAGTTTAAGGCGTCTGCAAAATTCCATAACTGGTTCTTCGCCTGCTTAATTAAGGTAGTCGATCAAACTAAACAATCCACGATTTCGGTACTTCGGTTCGGTATTTAAGAATTTCGTCTCGGTATTTCGGTATTCGGTTAATCAATTGTGTATACCAAATACCGTACCAAAATATTTCGGTACGGTTCAGTATTTCTTATTTTGGTTCAGTACGGTTTCGGTTTAATACATATTCATGTGTCACGTACTGCTAAGTGCTAAGAGCCTAAGCATTAAGCAAGCAGAAACAACCACTAACAAGTAAACAAGACCATTCTGCCTAACAATCTGCCATTCTGCCTAAGTCCTAACAAAAGGTGTGTAAGAAACATTCAAATCTGCCTAACAACATACAGCAGCACATACATGGCAGATGCAAACCTGATTATCACATTCACAACAAGTACTTGAAAGGGAAAAGAAGTAAATAAATATCACAGCAAGCTAAGATAGTAACAACCACTAACCAAGTACATCTGGAATACTACTAAGACTTGATGCATTAATCTGCATCTTCTTAGGTTCATATTCATCTATTACTTTCTCAAATAGCTAGAACACCAGCCAATTCTGTTATGCTATCTAATAAGCAACTTTAGTCAATTTATAGGTTGACGTGAAACATCAGGCTATTCATTCATATATCGGAAACTACTGCCACAAAATAATAGCCTTAGGCATCCTTTGCATCATATAGATTCATCCCTAGATACAAGAATCCTAAGGGCAATCATAGTTCTAGTATGCCCTACCTTAACCTACTTATTATCAACTTCGTTTTTCATGATTTTACACATTCAATTATTTGGGCAAGTTTTATACACGGTTTCCTATTTTCAAGTATCGAAGTGGTCAAGGAAGATGAGAAGCACATAATTTCTTGTTATGGCCGAATATGAACAGGGACACTTTATCTCACAAAACAAAGAAGCCTATTAACAAGTGCAACACAGATAATACTCACAGAACCATCATTAATATAATTTCATGCACTAAATCTATAGCTTATTTGACGAGGCTATAGCTTATGGAGAAGTTATGAACCTGAATGAAGGTAAAAAATGAGCAAACAAGCAATCGCCAGCGAGAGGAGTCGCTGTCGCTGTCGCTGTCGCTGTCGCCGTCGCCGAGGTTGTAGTCGTGAGTCGTGAGTCGTGAGTCGTAACTCGTGAATCCGACCACCGCAGCAACCACGCAAAGTCCCGAGGGTTTTTTGAAATTCTTGTCTGCCTGCAAGAGACTAAGGGTAAGGGATTAAGGAATTAGGGATTTTGGGCTCTAGGAAGTGTGGGCTCAAGGTTATTGGGTTAAAAAATAAAAATAAAGTTCTGCTTGGATTAAATTATTTCGGTATTTTTGTAATCAAAAATTCAATATCGTATACCGTACTGAACTATCGAAATATCGTAATTTTTGTACTGAAATAAACCGAAATATCAAAAAAAATCAAAATCAAAATACCAAATTAATTCAGTTCGATTCGGAATTCGATTTTTCGGATTTTATACCTACCCCATGAACTATCACTCGATTCGAAGCAAGATAACCTAAAATTAAGACAATTACTATTTGGGAAGCCATCAGCTTTTCTTTGACTCAAATTTTTTCATACATTTTAAATTAATTTCAATCCTAAATATTGTGGTTTATATAAAAGTATTTTCTTATTAAGTTTTTGAATATGTAAATTTTATATTCCAACAATTAAGAATGTCCAATTCAAGATTTTCTATGGTTTAACCCTCATTCTTCTTCTAAAAATGTTGGAGCTGAAGTTAGTAATTACAATGGGTCGGCCTAATTGTAATTATATTATTTTTATTCTGACTCATCAAAGGATCCGGCACAATTGTATTATGTACATATTAGACAACTTACAGCATAATAGGGAACGAATTCATTTTTGAAAATAATATTTTATATTTCTCCCAAAGTATCTCTCTCTCTAGATAGTTCCGCCTAGGGTTTGTCTCAATCCTCGTTGGTTTCGATTCTCTCCGATTTCATCTATTAACCAAAAAAAACTAAACTTTTCATTTTCGAAACAGAGGGAATTAAAAAAATGCTCAAATTCAATTTCTAAATTAATACTCTACAGAGTGGTTGAAACGAATTCAGGAAATAAGTCATAAATTCAGTAAGTGAACTAATCAAATGGATCAAAAATCCTCGTACAACAAATTGCTCTAAATTTCATGACATCTTGTATCATGTCAGACACACAAAAGATAAGAAAAAGAGATAAAACATAAAAGGACGAAGAATATACCTTGTGATATGATAAGAAATTGCTTAGCCGCAAACTAAAGAGAAGTGCGGTACGAAGTCTGAGTCGGACTTCGGAAAGTTCTTCAGTCGAGTTTACTAGATCCGGAACTTTAACACGCCCAAAACTTTGTGGATGAGTTATGTTAGTATTTAATTTTTTTTTTTGTATTAATAGGTTAAGTTCCATAACTATGATTAATACAATTTGAATTAATTATTAGCTGAAGTTGCCAAATATAACTGTTTTGAGGGCATTATTTATATTTTGTTTCTGCTTTTAAAATGTTTTGCATTTATTCCCTATTTTTTGCTTTCATAATCCGAAGACGGAAAATTTTACCTTACCGTTTTTTACAAACTTTAGGCCTATCAAAGGATCCGGCCCAATTGTATTATGAACATATTAGACAACTTCCAATGTAATAGGGAACGAATTCATTTTTGGAAATAGCATTTTACATTTCTCGCAAAGTATCTCTCCTCTATATAGTTCTGCCTAAGGTTTGTCTCAATCCTGTTGGTTTTGATTCTCTCTGATTTCATCTAATAACAAAAAAAACCTAAACTTTTCATTTTCGAAACAGACGAAATAAAAAAAATGCTCAAATTCAGTTTCCAAATCAATACTATACAGGGTGGTTGAAACGAATCCAAGAAATGAGTCATAAATTCAGTAAGTGAACTAATCAAATGGATCAAAAATCCTTGTACAACAAATTGCTCTAAAGTTCATGACATCCTCTATCAGGTCAGACACACAAAAGATAAGAAAAAGAGATAAAACATAAAGGACGAAGAAAGTACCTTGTGATACGGTAAGAAATTGCTTAGCCGCAAACTAAAGAGATGTGTGGTGCGAATTCTGAGTCTGTCGTCGGAAAGTCCTTCAGTCGATTTTACTGGATCCGGAACTTTAACACGCCCAAGACTTTGTGGATGATTTATGTTAGTATTTAAATTCTTTTTTTGTATTAATAGGTTAAGTTCCATAACTATGATTAATACAATTTGAATTAATTATTAGCTGAAGTTGCCAAATATAACTATTTTGAGGGCATTATTTATATTTTGTTTCTGTTTTAAAATATTTTGCACTTATTCCCTATTTTTTGCTTTCATAATCCGAAGATGGAAAATTTTACCCTTCCGTTTTTTACAAACTTTAGGCATGTCAAAGGATCCGGCCCAATTGTATTATGAACATATTAGACAACTTACAATGTAATAAGGAATGAATTCATTTTTGGAAATAACATTTTACATTTCTCCCAAAGTATCTCTCTCTCTAGATAGTTCTGTCTAAGGTTTTTCTCAATCCTCGTTGGTTTTGATTCTCTCTAATTTCATCTAGTAACAAAAAAAAAACCTGAATTTTTCATTTTCGAAACGGACGGAATAAAAAAAATGCTCAAATTTAGTTTCCAAATCAATACTATACAGAGTGGTTGAAATGAATTCAGGAAATAAGTCATAAATCCAGTAAGTGAACTAATCAAATGGATCAAAAATTCTTGTACAACAAATTGCTCTAAAGTTAATGAAATCCTCTATCAGGCCAGACACACAAAAGATAAGAAAAAGAGATAAAACATAAAGGACGAAGAATATGCCTTGTGATACGGTAAGAAATTGCTTAGCCGCAAACTAAAAAGAAGTGCGGTGCGAATTCTGAGTCGGTCGTTGGAAAGTCCTTCAGTCGAAGTTACTGGATTCGGAACTTTAACACGCCCAAGACTTTGTGGATGAGTTCTGTTAGTATTTAAATTCATTTTTTTGTATTAATAAGTTAAGTTCCATAACTATGATTAATACAATTTGAATTGACTATTA
>ML329915.1:0-92975 GCA_005239505.1 Nicotiana paniculata
CGGAATGACACCAAATTTTGCAGGCAAGTCATAAATGACATAACGGAACTATTATCGGTCTCGGAATTCCGTTCGGACCTAGATAACACAAAAACACATCCAAAAACACAATAGGAACTTACAGAACTCTTATTTCAATATTGGGCGCCGAAACACTCCCGGGTCATCTGAAACCCATTCTGAACATATGCCCAAGTTCAAAATCATCATACAAAGCTACCGGAACCGTCGAAACTCGATTCCTAGGTTGTTTACTAAAAATGTTGACCGAAGTCAAACTTGGCCTTAAAGGCCAACCTGAAGGAACCAAGTGTTCCAATATTGCTCTAAACACTTCTGAATCCCGGACCACCTGCCCCCGCAAGTCATAAATCATAATAAGTCGCTATAGGAAGTCTCATTTAGGGGAACGGGGTCCGATAACGTAAAATGACCGGTCGGGTCGTTACATACCTCGGCCTCATCTCAAACTCGCCATGGCCAACCTCTTCACACCTCCTAACATCAGCATCAATGCTTCTTCTCTTAACATGTCCGAACCATCTCAGCCTCGACTCCCGCATCTTGTCCTCCATGGAGGCTACTCCCACTCTGTCTCGGATAACTTCATTCTTAATCTTAGTTCTCCTGGTGGACCCACACATCCATCTCAACATCCTCATCTCTGCTACTTTCATCTTCTGCACGTGGGAGTTCTTGACTGGCCAACACTTAACCCCATACAGCATAGCCGGTCGAACCACCACTCTATAAAACTCACCCTTAAGTCTTGGCGGCGCATTCTTATCACATAAAACACCGGAAGCAAGCCTTCACTTCATCCATCCCGCTCCGATGTGATGTGCAACATCTTCATCAATCTCCCTGTTACCTTGGATAATAGACCCGAGATACTTAAAACGCGCTCTCTTGGGGATAACTTGAGCATCAAGATTTACCTCTACGTCTGCTTCATGGGTCCCATCACAGAATTTTCACTCCATATATTCTGTTTTGGTTCTACTCAATTTGAAATCTTTAGACTCCAAAGTCTGTCTCCAAACCTCCAACCTCGCGTTAACTCCACTTCGTCTCGTCAATCAACACTATATCATAGGAAAATAGCATTCACCAAGGCACCTCCCCTTGGATGTGTCGCGACAGTACATCCATCACTAAGGAAAATAAAAACGGTCTAAGCCGATCCCTGGTGCAACCCCATCACCACAGGGAAATGCTCTGATTCATCACCCACAGTCCTCACCCGAGTCTTATCATCAGCATACATATCCTTAATCACCCTAATGTACACTACAGGAATGCCGTTAGCCTCCATGCAGCTCCACAGGACCTTCCTCGGGAATTTATCGTATGCTTTCTCAAGGTCAATAAACACAATATGCAAGTCCTTCTTCCTCTCCCTATACTGCTCCACTAATATCCTTACCAGATTAATCGCTTCCGTAGTCGAACGCCCCGACATGAATCCAAACTGATTCTCGGAAATAGACACGCACCTCCTCACCCTAGCCTCGACCACCCTCTCCCAAACCTTCATAGTGTGACTCAACAGCTTGATACCCCTATAATTGTTGCAATTTTGGATATCACTCTTGTTCTTGTAAAGAGGAACCATCGTACTCCACCTCCATTCTTCAGGAATCTTCTTCATCTTAAAAATAACATTAAACAACCTAGTGAGCCACTCCAAACCTGCTCACCCTGCACTCTTCCAGAATTTCACCGAGATTTCGTCTGGCCCCGTCGCTCTACCCCTGCACATCTTATGCATCAACACTTCCACCTCCTCTACCATAATCCGCCTACAGTACACAAAATCTCACTGACACTCGGAGTGCTCCAACTCACCCAGCACAATGCGTCTATCCCCCTTCTCGTTCAATAGTTTATGGAAGTATGCGTGCCATCTTCTACTAATAAATTCCTCGTCCATCAATACTTTTCCATCCTCTTCCTTGATGCACTTGAATTGGTCTAAGTCACGTCCATCCATCAATAAAGTTGTGTACACACTACCTAACTCAGACCCCACTTGTACTGGAATTATATTGAGTTTGTTGTGTTGTTGTTGCTTAATGTTCCCATTAATCAATTCAAAGACTGTAGACATCGATTTAAAGCTAATTTTAGTCCATAGATTAAGGCTAATAATTCTGCACTAGTGATAATCAACTGCGCAATCGACATTAATATCCCTAATCACACCTTTGAGGCCCGCGTTACCTGTTATTCTAATTGAGGCACTATCAGTATTTTGTTTAAAGTGACCTTTGGGTGAAGAGTGGATTAGTTTCTTTTGCCATACAATAGACACATGAAGTTGACATGAAGTTAAGGCACAACACAAGGTTAAGTTCATTATCAATGTTTGCCTCATGAAATCATGTCAATCAATTAAAACAAGCACTTTTAGTGCATTATGACAGCACCCCTTGGGATGCAGACCTTCCCCGAATCCTGTGTAAACGTAAAATACTTTATGCACCGAGCTTTTTTACTTTTAGTGCAATACATATTGAACGAGCTGAATATCATAAGAGTTGAAGCACTTTGTATAGCTCTCCCTTCATTTTGTTTTATATGATAACATTTTAATTATGGGCACGGACTTTAGAAAAGGAGGATAGGCTTTTAACATATACCAAAGTTTCCTTAAAATTTGTTGTTATTAACATGGCATGACATTTTTGTGGATGTAAAAGCTCATCGATCACTTAAAGTAAAAAGGACGCCTAAAATTTAAAAAACTCCAAATATATAAAAAATAATATTCTCCTTTTAACAAAATAAAAAAGGAGTGTAAAAGGAGGTGTTTTTAAGGAGCCTGGAACCCAAATATTTTCTAATTAGACTCAAGCGACCAAACTATGGCCAAAAGAAAAGAAGAGACGAAAATATGTATAACGCATCAATTTGATGCGCCGTATGTCCTTCTTTAACGGACACCGTTAACGTTCCTCTTTCCTTGTTCTTGAAATCCACATGGAGCAGGAAAAGCAGATAAAGAAAATTTAATATGCTAAAGGGAAGCAGAGTTCTACGTGTTGCAATGGTTAAAGGCTAGATATGAAGCTTGTTTCGGCCGTGAGGTCCAAGGTTCAATTCCTTCCACCAACAATGTTTTGTTTTTCTATTTCTTTTTCATTTTCATTTCTTTTCATTATTTGGTTTAAGTATTTTGATATAAATACTTTAATATTTATAATTACTTTTCAATTAATTAAAATTATTTAATATTTACTAGAAAATTATGATTTTTGAATTCATTTAAAGTAAAAAAAAAAAAGAGAAGCCTTTTATTATTTTCTTAAAAATCTATCGATACTTTTAATAGTTGTTATTTTGTATTATACGTAAAATAATTTTTTTTATCTCTTTATTTTAAAATTAGAATTATGAGATTTATTTATAGTTAAAATTTTCATAAAAGAATAATATATACAGTTTAATCTACTGCTTGAATTTTTTATTTTTTGATATTTTTCTTTTTAAATTTAGTCATTAAAATTTTAGTTATATTTACACTATATGAACTTTGTTCATCGAAATTCTAATTATAAATCTTATAATTGTCACGACCCAATTTGATTATAGGCCGTGATGGCGCCCAACACCGCTGTTAGGCAAGCCAACACTGGTCAATCTAGTGATTTTCACTTTTAGTATGTTTGCTAAGTGAATAATTGTCACGACCCAAAATCCATAAGGTCGTGATGGCGCCGGAAACCACTGTCAGGCAAGCCAATCTTTAATTAGTTAAAATAGATTCCTGTTTTAACATTTTTGAAATCATTATCTTTAACTTGTTACGTAATAACTAAAAAAAATCCGTTAAGTAAATACAACAGTTTAATATTCCATTTTTATAAAATACATCCCATACACATCCCAGAACCCGGTGTCACAAGTACATGAGCAATTTCTAAGAATTTTGAAAATTACTACAAAGCTTGTCCGAAGTACAAGTGGACAAGGAAATTAAAATAATGTAATACAATACGAGGGAGACTCTGTTAGCTGCGGATCGCCTCTGGATGATGCAGCTCGCCTAAGTTTCCAAACCAGCCACATCGCTATGAAGGTATCTGTGCAAAAAAATGCACAACGAGTGTAGCATGAATACGAAAACAACGTGTACTCAGTAAGTCGCCCGCCTAACCTCAGAGAGGTAGTGACGAGAGGTTGAATTAGACACTTGCTAGAAGTCAATTTGGTATAATCAAGTGAGACACTAAGCATGAATGTCATAGGCAGTTTATTTAAATCAGGAATAAATAATATCAACTCCTTCCACATTTAACACTTTAAATATTCGTCATTACAGTTGACAGTTTAAATAATAATCAGGGATAAGAAGCATCATACTTATTTCACATTTTTCACATCAATTCTTCTTCTTCTTCTTAACTGGCCATTAAAAACTTCCTTAGGCCGATAAACATGTATTAATCACAGGAAATACGCAGCAATTATCATGCGCAAAAAATGTCGAGGGTCGAACGGAGCAGACCAACAATAGTAAATTGTGCACTGCCGAAGGGTCGAATGGCTCGAATCATAGATGCATATATTTTTCCCCACTCGTGAATCGATCATGCGACGCGGTCAACATAAAAATAATAAGGCTAGCCTGCTCGCGAATCATACCTGCGACTCAGGTGCTCATAGGTACACATATTCACATAATAAATTCATATTTTTATCAAGAAAGCAGTTACTCAGGAAAGTGGTAAAATTCTTCTTAGAGGAACATGAAAAATAGCTTTTAAATCTTTGTTTTGAAACTCATTTGCCAAGTTTAATAATATTAAATAGTATAACCTTATCAGGTATACAATTATCTATGGAGGAAATCAATTCTCTTTCTAGATAATTAAGAAAGGTACACTCTAGTCTTCTTAGGAAATCAATTACCGAATCAATAGCATTAACAATCTAATATTATTGGCAGGATCACATGTACAACACGTAAGGCATGCTAGTGGGTCCTAGACTACCCGGAAATGGCATAATAGTAGCTATGCACGAACTCCCGTCACCTCGCGCGTACGTAGCCCCCTCAGATAGTACCACGTAATTAATTAGTTCACCTAGGGGGACAATTCCCCCTCACAAAATTAGAAAGGAGACTTACCTCGCTCCGAAATTCCATAACCGGCTTCCAAACACTTCCGGACTCCAATGGATGCACAATGCCCCAAAACTACCAAATAACAGGCTAAAGCAATGAAAATTCATTCTAATACTCGTAACAAATTCAAATTATGTATTTTCCCAACTCCGCTCAGTGAATTGACAAAAATGCCTTCGGGCCCACGTGCCCAGATTCTGAAATTTCTCGAAGATATACCCTACCCATAGTCTTACTAACTCAAATATACATTTTACTCTAAATTCCACGCTCAAATTCGTGGTTAAAAAATCCAAATACAAATTTCTAGGTTTTCCTCCAAAAATCCCAATTTCCACAATTTTTCATGTTTTAATCCATGCATATAGCTTGTATTTAACTTGGGATGAGTGGGGATAACTTACCTTGACATTGATGATGAAATTACCCTCTTGAAGCTCTCCTAAAATCGCCTAAGCCATGAGAAAATTGTGAAAATGAACCAAGATCCTTGTTTTACAACATTCTGCCCAGGCCGATTTTCGCACCTGCGATCCAGTCCTCGCACATGCGCTTCCGCAGGTGCGCCAAGAGCCCGCACCTGCGGCATCCTTCTTCTCCAGCAGATCCGCAGCTGTGACCCATTGCCCGCATCTGCGCCTTCGCAGGTGCGGAAATTCCATCGCACCTGCGATCCCAGCCAAGCCAGCCCACTCTCGCACCTGCGGCGCCAAAGCTGCACCTGCAACCAAATTCTCGCAGGTGTGGTCATACCAGACACCAGCAGCTCCAGCTCCTCTTCCAACTTTAAATTTGATCCGTTAACCACCCGGAATCCACCCGAGGCCCCTGGGACCCCGTCCAATCACACTACTCAGTCCCACAACATCCCACGGACTATCTCGAGGCCTCAAATCACATCAAACAACGCCGAATATCGCGAATCGCACCCAAACTCAAACTTTATGAACTTTGAAATTTCCAACTTCTACATCTGATGCCGAAACCTATCAAATCACGTCCGATTGACCCCAAATTTTGCACGCAAGTCATATTTGACATTACAGACCTGCTCAAACTTCCGGAATTGCATTCCGACCCCGATATCAAATTTCCACTTCCGGTCGGATTTCTCAAAAACCTTTAAATTCCTATCTTTAGCCAAACGACTTCAAAATAAACTACGGACATCCGAATTCACTTCTGATCACGCTCCCAACTCCATAATCACCATACAGAGCTATTCCCAGGCTTGGAATCCAAAACGGACATCAATATCACTGAAATGCGCTTCAAGCCAAACATAGGAAATTTTCTTCAAAATGTTGACTTCCACAATATACGCCGAAACGCTCTCGGGTTATCCGAAACCTGATCCGGACATACGCCCAAGTCCGAAATCATCATACGAACCTGCAGGAACCTTCAAATCCTGATTCTAATGTCGTTTACTCAAATTCTAATCTTGGTCAATTTCTCCAACTTAAGGCTTCTGAAATGAGAATTTTCTTTCCAATTTGACTCTAAACTTTCTGAAACTTGATTACGACCACGCCTACAAGTCATAATACCTGAAATGGAGCTGCTCATGACCTCAAACTGTTGAACGACGCGCTAGAGCTCAATATGACCGGTCGGGTCGTTACATTCTCCCCCACTTAAACAAACATTCGTCCTCGAACGTTCTAAGAACTGCTCTGGAGTTATCTGAAATCACTCTATAACACCTCGAGAACCTGCCCGTGCTACCACAACCCAGTTGAGCACATTAGCTTGTTCAAATATGAAGATATCCTCTTTTATCCATACCATAAGCTCAGAACCCAGTTCCAACACTTGAAATTTCTCTGCCAGACCTATTTTCAATATATAATCACCGTATCAACTACCACACAATATACCAGAAAATGACTGCATACCCTTGTTGAATTAGCACCAAGCACTGCATAATTCATCATCTGACCACAAAGACACTCCCCGAACCTTAATAGCAAAAATTCCACGAATCTGATGCTCCCAATTCATCTCATGATATATATATATATATATATATATATATATATATATATATATATATATATATATATATATANAAGGAGATGTGTAGAAATTCATAATCAACTACCGAGTTAACAAATCATTTAACATCTCCTCTTGACTAGAATCATCACCTCATTACGAACCAAATAATGGTATTTGTCCTTTAATATATTCCGCATAATCTTATCACACTGATCCCTGATCCAATAATCTCATCTCACCCAGTATAAACTGTTCATACAAAAAATCACCCCAAACATGACCAACAGTCTCACATGATACCACATCACGCCAATATGCCATAACTCGATTATGATAAATAAGAAATGACTCAGGAAGGGACTAATCAACTCACGCAACTAATATGAACTTTCCTCAGAAAATAGGAAGTAAAACATAAAAAAATAAATATAGTAACCTTACTCATCATCACACTGTTGCGGCGTGCAACCCGATCCAAATAACATACCCGTGGAGACATGCCACCCAATCCACACATAAAATTCACATAAGGAAATATATACGGAGTTGAATTGCCCACTATTGCAAATTACTGAATATCGGTCACAAGCACGCTAAGTGCATACTACCATCCTGGGGAGACTGATAAAGCCATATGGTACAAAACTCAAGCATAAGTGAGGTGCGGTATATATATATATATATACACACACACACTCTGGATCTCAATAGATTTCCTGCTCACATAACATCATCACTCCGCGGAGATCTCAACACATAAGAAATTATCAAGCCGTTTCACAACTCACACGGCACAATCATATTATCACATGAATTTGATGAAGACGGAACAACATCTGCTGTTCTAATACCTTTCCATGAAGAGCGCTCTACTGAAATAAACATGTCTGTCTCATACGGAGCCCATAATCATATTTAAATCCATTCACAAACATCAAGTCTACCTTGCTCGCACCAAACTAAGCTAATAGATTTACCTGGGTCCATATTAACCCACTTTATCTCATAATACGCGAGGACAACCATCATACCCGGGACAAACACCCCACAATCCACAACCAAATAAACTGAATGCCTTCCAGGCATAAATTCTCTAATAAGCAATATTGCACTTCTTTATACTCAGTCCAAATATTCAATCCATTAGGTGACTACATGTCACTCTTATGCAATCTTCTTGTGGTTACGCTCCCACGACCTTCCACACCAGGTAACAAGTCTGCACCTCCGCATCACCGACCATACTAATACTGCAAAACACATCAAGTACCCATGACCAGGGTACAAAGCCTCTTTCACCAAATATCGATCTCAGGTGACACTGAAGATAACACCAGCTTACTCTGAACTTTCAAATCACTTTTTCTTGCTCATCCGAGCTCATGATATTCTTGTTAACACCGAACCGCAATCTCGATTCTTAATCCCAGTTACATACTGCTTACCGCACCAAACATGCCAATATGAGATAGCGCAAGAATTCCATCATACTTCTGAACCACTAATAGGGTGAACACTTCATCATACAGAAACCTTTTACTTAACTCAATTCAAGAGTACCATCTCAACACACCAGTGAATTCTCACAATCACCTAACATGCAAATCCTTAAGTAGTAGTCTATACCGCCATAACGCTTTCGGGATCCGCCTACACCTGACATGCCATAGCACTCGAATGCTTCCACATGAAATATATTACGACGGCCGACAAGCCCCGCACATACCGGCCCAAACCACATGAATAATTTAATTATGCTGTGAAATTGATCACTGTCGTACATGTGCCATTTCAACCATGGACTAATCAATCTATCTTCTTTTAAACATCTTTAATTGCCTCATGAATAATAGTAACTTCCTTCAACTCATATCAACTCAACCCTTACTCATCCCGAGTGACCTTGATTCACGAGATCATGCTGCCTAAATCCCGCAACCCGTCTCATACCCTCCTGATAATCTTTCCACAACCCAGAGTTTATTTCTCTCACTCCTCCAATACTATCCTGCACGCTAAAAATAACATAGAACACTTAAATTATTTTCCCTTTCTCAGGAATTATACTGCAGAAGCTCGACTCGTAATCATACTGCTGCCTGGAACCCTTAAACGTCGCATTCTTAACTTTTGAATTTATTAGGACCACTATTGAGAGTCACCCACTCTGACTGGTCCCGAATACAATCAACTCCAAGGTTTTCCTAGCACATGAACACCCTTTTCAATGAAACGAGTGACTGAGTCACTAGCCTTACAACTCACCTATGCCTTAATCATAAATCTGAATCTTTCAAAGCCTAACCCTGGTCCAAGAGGGCCAAATTTTGCACACATTTATCAAATCCCATGCACGATCACCATTTTACTCCTTTCCCCTTAACTGAAATAACTTGCCAACATACCGACAATCCACAACCCTATGATAACACAATCCTGCAACCCAACTGCAGGTGGTGGGACTCCCCCACTTAGCCCGAAGCCACTCCTTGCACCACTCTAGACCCTGCCGAGATCCTTTCTCCTTTGTTAACATGATCTTGCTCAACCAATCCATCCAATTCTTCCAAATTCTCTTGTTAGCACTCCTTAATACTCAAATTCTCTAGCATCATTCACACGTTCTGCCTCCTACCGGATAGCCACTAGAACCCCTCACAGAGACTTGCCAACCACACAACCGCTAACCTACTCACATGAGATAACCCACCTGTGGAAATAACCAACTGACACCTTCCAACGACGTTGTACTGCACACTATTTACAACATCAATATCCCATCCTAAGCCTACTTCATTTACCAACTTTACTAGTTCGTCCGCTCCTCATGGACATCCATTAAATGCGCTACAATATCTTCTAATTCCAAGATATTGCATCCTTCTTCATATCAACAACTCCTCCCTTTTGTATCCAACCTTTCGCTGAAATAACCCATATCTCAACTTAAGCTCGTACACCTAATCGCCATCTACTAAAACTCTCAAACTTTCCCTCAAGATAGGCAGCTGTATTACCACTGAACTCCTGTGCTACGTTGCCACTTTCGCACTTGTTATTCTCATCCCTTTAAGCACTACCTGACCTCCTTTCCATACGCTTGGCCTTTTAGAAATTTAGCCGCCGCCTGACACTCCTCACATGTCTTCCTTCATCATATGCTGCCCAATTGCTGCCTTAATTCAATATCATTCTCTGTAACTTTTACTCCAGCAGTTTGCCACGACTTTAAACTCTCCGAAGATCATTTATCTCGAGCTGCCTTCATTTTCAACACTTATCCAATACTGAGCCACCGCACCTCACGGTCTCTGCCAACCGCATTCTTCAATACTTCTTCACAATACTCTGACCCAATGCAACCGAAGAAACCATAGCCACTGACAGAATTAACACATTCCATTTGATCAATGACGACGATTTCACATCACATGTGAATATCCCACCTTACTTGAAAACACCAAGTCGTACTGCTTTATCAATCCAAAACCTGACCATTTATAGTCCAAATGCCCTTCCTCTGCCGGAACTAAAATGCTGCAATCTCGAAATCACGCCCTGAAAAGACCTCCCTTCAAGCCACAACAACATATTATCCTTCCGCAGGGCCACAACAACAGCCCCAACCAATTACACATGGAAAACATCTCGCATCATATCCATAGCACCATTTCAATTCCTCAAATTCCCGATTCATAGCAAGCGCTTCGCGACGCGTAAGATTGAGTAGGAATAAGCATAGGCATAAGCCTTAAAGGAATGAAATCACACGAGGAGGAATCAAGAAGGGAAGTACTCCTAATAGCCCTATAGCCTCTCGAAGATAAGTACAGACGTCTCCGTACCGATCCGCAAGACTCTACTAGACTTGCTCATTACTCGTGAGACCTAAGGGAACCTAGTGCTCTGATACCATGTTGTCACGACCCAAAATCCATAAGGTCGTGATGGCGCCGGACACCACTGTCAGGCAAGCCAATCTTTAATTAGTTGAAATAGATTCATGTTTTAACATTTTTGAAATCATTATCTTTAACTTATTACGTAATAACTGAACAAATCCGTTAAGTAAATACAACAGTTTAATATTCCATTTTTATAAAATACATCCGATACACATCCCGGAACCCGGTGTCACAAGTAAATGAGCAATTTCTAAGCATTTTACAATTACTACAAAGCTTGTCCGAAATACAAGTGGACAAGGAAATTAAAATAATGTAATACAATACGAGGGAGACTCCGCCAGCTGCGGATCGCCTCCACATGATGCAACTCGCCTAACTCTCCAAACCAGCCACATCGCTATGAAGGTACCTGTGCAATAAAAATGCATAGCAAGTGTAGCATGAGCACGAAAACAACGTGTACTCAGTAAGTCGCCCGCCTAACCTCAGAGAGGTAGTGACGAGAGATCGAATTAGACACTTGCTAGAAGTCAATTTGGTATAATCAAGTGAGACACTAAGCATGAATGTCATAGGCAGTTTATTTAAATCAGGAATAAATAATATCAACTCCTTCCACATTTAACACTTTAAATCTTCGTCATTTCAGTTGACAGTTTAAATAATAATCAGGGATAAGAAGCATCAGACTTATTTCACATTTTTCACATCAATTCTTCTTCTTCTTAAATGGCCACTAAAAATATCCTTAGGCCGATAAACATGTATAAATCATAGGAAATATGCAACAATTATCATGCGCAAGAAATGCCGAGGGTCGAACGGCGTGGGCCAACAATAATAAACTGTGCACTACCGAAGGGTCGACCGACTCGAATCATAGATGCATCAATTTTTCCCCACTCGCGAATCGATCATGCAGCGCGGTCAACATAAAAATAATAAGGCTAGCCTGCTCGCGAATCATACCTGCGACTCAGGTGCTCATAGGTAATAAATTCGCATTTTTATCAAGAAAGCAGTTACTCAGGAAAGTGGTTAAATTCTTCTTAGAGGAACATGAATAAAGTAGCTATGCACGGACTCTCGTCACCTCGTGCGTACGTATCCCCAACAGATAGTAGCACATAATTAACTAGTTCACCTAGGGGAAAAATTCCCTGTCACAAAGTTAGAAAGGAGACTTACCTCGCTCCGAAATTCCATAACCGGCTTCCAAGCCTTTCCGATGACTCTAATGGATGCACAACGCCTCAAAACAACCAAATATCGGGCAAAGCAATGAAAATTCATTCTAATACTCGTAAAAAATTCAAATTATATACTTTCCCAACTCCGCTCAGTGAATTGAACAAAATTCCCTCGGGCCCATGCCCGGATTCCAAAATTTCTCGAAGATAAACCCTACCCATAGTCTTACAAACTCAATTATACATTTTACTCTAAATTCCATGCTCAAATTCGTGGCTAAAAAATCCAAATACAAATTTCTAGGTTTTCCTCCAAAAATCCCAATTTTCTACAATTTTTCATGTTTTAATCCATGCATATACCTTGTATTTAACTTGACATGAGTGGGGATAACTTACCTTGACATTGATGAAATTCCCCTCTTGAAGCTCTTCTAAAATTGCCTAAGCCATGAGAAAATTGAGAAAATGAACCAAGATCCTTGTTCTAAAACATTCTGCCCAGGACGATTTTCGCACTTGCGATCCAGTCCTCGCACCCGCGCTTCCACAGGTGCGCCCAAGAGCCCGCACCTGCGGCTTCCTTCTCCTCCAGCCGGATCCGCACCTGCGACCCATTGCCCGCATTTGCGCCTTCACAAGTGCGAAAATTCCATTGCATCTGCGATCCCAGCCAAGCCAGTCCACTCTCGCACTTGCGGCACCAAAGCAGCACCAGCGGCCAAATCCTCGCAGGTGCGGTCACACCAGACACCAGTAGCTCCAGCTCCTCTTCCAACTTCAAATTTGATCCGTTAACCACCTGAAATTCACCCGAGGCCCTTTGGACCCCATCCAATCTCACGAATCAGTCCCATAACATCCCACAAACTTGCTCCAGGCCTCAAATCACATCAAACAACACCGAAATCAAGAATCGCACCCAAACTCAAACTTTATGAACTTTGAAATTTCCAATTTCTACATCTGATGCCGAAACCTATCAAATCACGTCCGATTGACCCCAAATTTTGCGCGCAAGTCATATTTGACATTATGGACCTACTCCAACTTCCGAAATCGCATTCCGACCCTGACATCAAATTTCCACTTCCGGTCGGATTTCTCAAAAACCTTCAAATTCCTATCTTTAGCCAAACGACTTCAAAATAACCTACGGACATCCGAATTCACTTCTGATCGCGCTCCCGACTCCAGAATCACCATACGGAGCTATTCCCAGGCTCGGAATCCCAAACGGACATCACTATCACTGAAATGTTCTTCAAGCCTAACTTAGGAAATTTTCTTCAAAATGCTGACTTCCACAATATACGCCGAAATGCTCCCGGGTTATCCAAAACTTGATCCGGACATACGCCCAAGTCTGAAATCGTCATACGAACCTGCAGGAACCTTCAAATTCTGATTCTGAGGTCGTTTACTCAAAATTCCAATATTGGTAAATTTCTCCAACTTAAGGCTTCTGAAATGAGAATTTTCTTTCCAATTTGACTCTAAATTTTACGAAACTCGATTCTGACCACGCCTACAAGTCATAATACCTGAAACGGAGTTGCTCATGACCTCAAACTGCTGAACGACGCGCTAGAGCTCAAAACGACCGGCCGGGTCGTTACATTAATGTTCCTTATTGATAAAAGTTTAAGAAATTTACAGATAAAAAGTAATTAAGCAAAATCAACTGAGTGCAAATCGAAGTCATAAAAATAAATCCAAAATCATAAGTCTACTAGTGTGTGCCAAGACCTGGTATCACAGGTATGTGGCCTACTAGTAGAATATACAAAAGAATACTAGTCTACTGTTTGAAAGGAAATAGATAGAAATATAAATTAACAGAGAGAATCTGGTTGCTACTGAATGGCTCGGAAGGGCAGCTCACCGTATAGTCTCGAGCTAGAAGTCAAGCGTGCCCGCCGGACTGGTAACCAGATGCACCTGCCTCAGATCCTGCACATCAAGTGTAGAAGTGTAGCGTGAGTACATAAAAAATATATACCCAGTAAGTATCTAGTCTAACCTCGAAGAAGTAGTGACGAATGATCGACTTCGACACCTATGGGCCAGAAACATAATAACGTGAATTTCTAATTAAGCATGAAATATACAATGATAATAGAGCTCAAACAAGAAGTAAGTAAGCAATCCTCCTTTCATGTAAGAACCAAATCATTCCTCTTATCTATTAATTTTACCTTTCAAGTCCGTGAAACAATATCAAATATAAAAAGGAATTTCAGTATCTTTAGGCACGAGTTATTTCGAGGACATATAGCTCGATCCAAATATACATAATAATATATTGTGCACTGCCGAAGGTCGAAAGACCCGAACCATATAATATGTCAATAAATCATGCCGAGGCGAACGACCCGCTCCCATGAGAGTAGTGGAAATTTACCCCGATCATGAAATATAGTTGCGAAGCGGTTGAACATAGATTTTCTCAATTTATCATAATATTTCTCAATTCCTTTCAGAAAAAAAAAAGAAATTCAACTTGGAACTTTAAAATGTTGAAACCTCAACTTCCGCTACAATCCAACAACTAGTAAGTATAAATGAGCAACGGTATCAACAAAGCATGGTGTAATTCTAAATCTACCCGGACATAAGCATGAATAGTAGCTACACACGGATTCTCGTCACATCTTGCGTACATAGCCCCCACAAATAGAAGTTCATATTTATTTAAGTTCACCTATGGGATTAATTCCCTCTTACAAGGTTAGAAAACACACTTACCTCGTCTCAAAGCCTATTTCCAGGTCCAAGAATGTGCCCACACCCACAATTCGGTGCCGAATAAACCCAAAACTAATCAAATAGTATATAAACTAATCAATACATACTCAAAAACTCGTATTCTAACTATTTAAGAGGTTACCCACCCCTAAATGTAAGATTCTTAATATTCACACCCAGACCCACGTGCCAGGATTCCAAAACATTTCGAAGAAAGTTGTTACCCAGAACCTTAGGAACATAAATATATGATTTTCATCAAATTCCATAACCATTTTCGTGGTCAAATCCCAAATTTACCCAAAACCAAGGTTTTCATCTAAACCCTTGATTTCACTAATTTTTACATGTTAATCTACCCATAATCTATGTATTTAACTCATGTTGTGTAGAAATTACTTACCTCAAAGTGCTAGGTGAAAACCCTCTTCCAAAAGCTCCAAAAATCGCCCAAGAGATGAAAGAAAATGTGATAAATGGTTTAAGTCCCGCATTAAATGAGCTGGGCAAAAGCCTCTGATGTTATATTGTTGACACTGGGTTCGCAAATGCGACAAACCTATCACAAATGCGAACCCTGGGCTTCAGTTGCTGAGGTCGCAAATGCGACGAAAGTGTCGCAAATGCGAACACTGCTGAGGTCGCAGACGCGGCTCAGGTGTCGCAAATGCAAACACTGCCCAAGACGAGATTTTTCATAATTGCGAAGATCTTCTCGCAAATGTGAGGTTCACAAATGGGAACTATTTCTCGCATTTGCGAGACCTGCAGCACCAACAATCAACACCAGAAAATCGAAGTGTTTTCAACTCCTTCCAAACGTCTGAAACTCCCCCGAGCCCTCAGGCTCCACACCAACTACCCATACAAGTCTAATATCCTCATACAAACTCGCTCGAGTGATCAAAACATGGAAATAACATCAAAAACTATGAATCAGACTCCAAAACGCATGGATTGACTCATGAACTCAAAAACTTCTAAAAAAACTTCCACTCGTCCGATTCCTATAAAATCAACTCGGAATGACACCAAATTTTGCGTGTAAGTCTTGAATGACATTACAAAACTATTACCAGTTTTGGAATTCTGTTTGGACCTCGATATCACCAAAACTCGGTCCAAACAAAACTTAAAGAACTTCTAAACATTCAAAGAACCAACTTTCAATATTAGGCGTCGAAATACTCCCGGGTCATCCAAAACCCGATCCGAGCACATGCCCAAGTTTGAAATCATCATACAAACCTATTGGAACCGTCAAATCCCTATTCTGAGGTCGTTTACTCAAAACGTTGACTAAAGTCAAACTTAGATTTTTAAGGCTAACTTAAGGAACCAAGTGTTCCGATTTAAACCTGAACCCTTCCAAATCTCAAACTAACTTCCCCGCAAGTCAAAAAACAGTAAAAGCACATATGAGGAGTCTTATTTAGGGGAACATGGTTCTAGAAAGAAAAACGACCGGCTGGGTCGTTACATTCTCCACCTCTTAAACAAACGTTCGTCCTCGAATGGTTCTAGAATCATACCTCGAGTGATGAACAAGTGTGGGTATCGGCTCTGTATGTTCTCTTCGAACTCCCAAGTCGCATCCTTAACTGGATAGCCCCTCCACTGAACCTATACCGCGGAAATCCTTTTGGATCTCAACTGGCGATCTTGCCTATCAACAATGGCAACTGGCTCCTATTCAAAACCCAGACTCTCATGTAACTGAATCGCGCTAAAGTCTAACATATTTGATAAGTTAGGATGATACCTCCGTAGCATAGACACGTGGAAAACCGGATGAACTCCTGATAGACTGGGAAGCAAAGCAAGATCATAAGCAACCTCCCCAACTCGCCTCAACAGCTCAAATGGGCCTATAAACCTTGGGCTCAACTTGCCTTTCTTCCCAAACCGCATGATTCCCTTCATCTGTGAGACTATCAAGAGAACCTTCTCGCCCACCATAAATGATAAATCACACGCCTTCTGATCCGTGTAACTCTTCTGTCAGAACTGTGTTGTGCGAAGTCGCTCCTGAATCAACATTACCTTTTCCAAGGCATCCTTCACCAAATCAGTACCATACAACCTAGCCTTTCCAGGCTCAAATCACCCAATGGGAGAATGACACCGCCGACCATATAAAGACTCCAATGGATCCATCTCGATGTTGGACTGGTAAATGTTGTTGTAAGCAAACTCAGCCAAAGGCAAGAATCGATCCCACTACCCTCCAAAGTCAATCACACATGCTCTGAGCATTTCCTCCAATATTTGAATTGTCCGCTCCGATTGCCCGTCGGTCTGTGGATGAAATGTTGTGCTGAGCTCTACATGGATCCCAAATTTACTCTGTACCGCTCTCCAGAAATGTTAAGCAAACTAAGGACCCCTGTCTGAAATGATGGAAACAGGAACACCATGCAACCTAACTATCTTCTGGATATAAATCTGGGCCAATCTCTCTGAAGTATACATAGTCATCACAGGAATGAAGTGTGCCGACTTAGTCAATCCGTCTACAATGACCCAAAATGTATCAAACTTTCGCAAAGTCCGCGGAAACCCAACTACGAAGTGCATAGTAATGCACTCCCACCTCCACTCAGGTATAGTGATCTGCTGGAGTAGACCTCCTAGCCTCTGGTGCTCATACTTAATCTGCTGGAAATTTAGGCATCTAGTTACATACTCAACTATGTCCTTCTTCATTCGTCGCCTCCAATAATGTTTCCTTAGGTCACGATACATCTCTGTAGCACCTGGATGAATGGAATATCGAGAACTGTGCGCCTCCTCTAGAATCCTTTCCCTCAAGCCATCGACATTAGGAACACATAGACGACCCTGAAGTCGCAGGAGACCATCCTCGCCAATAGAAACCTCTTTAACACTACCATGTAGTACCGTCTCTCTAAGAACTGACAGGTGCAGATCATCAAACTTTCGAGCCTTGATCTGCTCCAATAGTGAAGGCTGGGCAATGACGCAAGCAAGAACTCAGTTGGGCTCTAAAATATCCAACCTCACAAGTCTGTTATCGAAGGACTGAATATCCGAAGCTAGTGGCGTCTCCTCTGCTGAAATGAATGCCAAGCTACCCATACTCTCTGCCTTCCTGCTCAAGGCATCGGAGACTACATTCACCTTGCCCGGGTGATAAAGAATGGTGATGTCATAATCCTTTCGTAAATCAAGCCATCTACTGTTGATACCGAATTTTTCCCATATATATTTTAAAAATACATATATACTTTCAAAATAGTGCGTGAGCATCAACCATTATTTTTCCATAATTTTCTGTAATTTTTAGAGGATTTTTAATCAATTTATTCCGGTCTTTTATTTATCTAAATAATAACTAATTGCATCAAAAATAATTTTATAATAATTTATTACTTAATTTTTATTATTTATATTTATATTGAGCTTTAATCATTTTATGCATAATTATATTTGTATCTAGAGGCTATAATTGCAATAACCATGCAATAATAGCCCATATATGCATAATTACATTATTTACATGAAAAATGACTTTTTATATTTTTATAATATTAAGTAATTATTTTAAATCATTTTCATATACAAATAACATTTTTAATCATTTTATTAATTTGAATGGGTATTTAAAACATAGCCCTTTTTAATTGATTTTTCGGACCTACACCAGCCCAATACCCTATCCATCCCAATAACCCAATACACTAACCCAACTACCCATACCCATACCCATCCAATTAAGCCTGCCCCACCTAAATCTAATCCTGACCGCTGATCTCAGAAGATCAACGACCCTAAATCCACCGTCCCTTTTTAAAATACCAGAACCCCTAAACCCTAACTCATTCGCCCCAGCCTGCCGTCTTTGGATACTCTCCTCTCCTCACCTCTCTCACCCCCTCAAACCCTAGCGTGTCATCACACTTACCCTCTTGATTCATCGGGTCTTCCCTTGATTTCCTGCCTTATTTGGCTTTGTTTCTCCACTGGCTACCCGGTCTTGAAGCTACTTGATTCATTTGCCTCAAATGGAAAATGAATCTCAAGAGACTCGAACCCGATCTGGTTCAAAGTCTCTCATATCTTGGCTATTTCGTCTATGTTCATCCTGATACCTGTGAGTAAAAATATTTTCGTATCTTAGGGTTTCAAATCTTTGGTTCAAACCAGATTTGGTTCAACTTCTGTTTATTTTTATCAATCTGGCTATTTTTTGGTCAAATCTGTATAGATCTTTTGAGATCTGAAACGATTTTATGTTCGTTCTGGTATTAATTTTTTTTTTAAAATAAATTTCAGTACTTCTGTCTCTATATTTTCTTGTCCTTTTCTATAATTATTTTATGACCGATTTTATTTACCCTGAAAACTAGGGTTTTGATTTCAACAGATTTTTTGCAAAATGTTTTTAACCTTTAAATGTTTTCGTCTCTGGGTATCTGTTAGGGTTTTCTTATTTATTTTGACTGATTTTACATATTTTATGTCTTTATATTTCTGCGTATTTTCTTAGGGTTCCGATTATTTAATTGTTCTTTTACTATTTCTGCATGTTTGTTTTAACCCTGGCGATTAATTGCTTACCTAAGTTAGGGTTTGAAATTGGTTATTCCTTTAGTGCTGGTGTTTCCTTATTAGACTTTACATGTTCTTACCTTATTCCAGTATGTGATTAATAATTTGTGCTACTTCCCTTAACTTAACCTTACTGGCCTGATTTTATGTTCTGATTATTGAACTCGACTTCTAATTGATTTTTGAATTATTCCTTACCTTATTTAACCTAGTACTTGACTACTCATTGACTCCATATAAGGTTTTCCTTAAATTAAGTGGTACTGGCCTAACTTTACTCGATTCTGTCTTGTTAATTGATTCATGCCGACCTTAATTGATTGTTATGTTATTTTCATACCTTATTTGTGTATGATTGGTTCATTACCTTATTTGTTTACTTCATTAAGTTCTATTTAAACCCCCTTCCTCACTCCCTTTAGGACAACCTACAACTCTCGAACTCTCTGTTCTCAAAAAAACTGTTTATACAGTCAAAATCGGGGATGATCGATTTTGAGGCTTCTACAACATTCCGAGCCCCATCACGATTGCATCACAGCAGAATCTGAAGATCAACCCCGAGGTGAATTCCTCGAGGAAGTATATCGAGGGATCGACATATCTCAAGACAGAACAAATATCAAAGACTGTCATGGAAAGGCGGGAAGCTCCCAAGAGCACGTGGTTAAAGCTGACAACGCCTCCAAAATAGTACAAGTCCGTACCAGACCATTATACAGTTGTACCAACAGTATTTATTTATAATAAATACACATGTACTATGTTACGATTCCCCCTCCTATATAAAGGGGATCCTTGTCATTTTTTATGACACATGAATATTGAATACAACAAGAACATTCTCTGCCTTCTTAACATACTCAACATTTGTTCTACGGATTTATTGCCTTTCATTTACTGTGTTCATTAATTGTTCTTCATTTATTGCTCATTATTGATCATAAAGGGTTATCTTCGTGGCCCTCCATACTGTTATCCCTCTATCGACCGTCCTCTGTTAGGCAATATAGTTCGACCTCGAGGCCCTGCTTCGGCCAACTCGAGACCCTGTTTTGTAACAGTTTGGTTTGTATATCACTGTTTTTCTTTATTCTTACCTTATTTTTCTAGCTCACACTTGGTATCTATTGCCTAACAACTAGTATAAAAATAAATCACATATTTTTAGAACCACAAAATCAAATATAATTATCATTACCATTTTCAAGGTAAACAGTTTGGCGCCCACCGTAGGGCTAAAAATAATAGTGATTGTTTTAATGCTCGTTTTCTAAACAAAAGTTATTCTTCACACTTTTTCTTGTCCAAGAATCTTTGATTTCAGGTCAAAATATGTCTAACTCAGTGAATGCACACGAAAACAATGATCCTGAAGATCATGGAGAGAACGGTGTAGCTGTTTCAGGCACCGGTGTACCACTGCAAAACCCTGGGGTGGCACAAGCACCAATCCCCGTGGATGTGAGCTCACGCAACGCCCAACATGTCTATATAAGTTCTCATACCAACGGAAGTGTACGCCGGGAAAACCAACATGAAGCACAGAAAACCCCAGCTCGGGAGGAAAGATAACTTATCCTTCATGTAATTTTTGAAATGTTACAGGCGCAACAAGTAGCTATTGCTCAGCTACAAAGCCATAAAAAAACCCCAAGCACAACACCGCTGAAAACGACTCCTCGAGTAGAGCAGGCACCGGAAAGATCGAGCAACAACGGATCAGCAGCCGACCCCGCTATTTTGAAGGTGCTCGAAGACCTCACAAAGAGAATTGAATCAATTGAAAAGAAGATAGAGGCTAACGGAAAAAGGTGGAGACCTATAACTCGAGGGTCGATCAGATCCCGGGCGCCCCCCCCCCCTTCCCAATTCTGAAGGGTGTAGATTCAAAGAAGTTCATGCAAAATCCATACCCATCAAGCGTTGCTCCGAAGCCCACCTTGAAGAAGTTGAGAATGCCCGATCTTCCGAAGTATAATGGGACCTCGGACCCCAATGAGCATATTACTGCCTATACTTGTGCTGTGAAAGGGAACGACTTAAAAGATGACGAGATTGAGTCCGTCCTGTTGAAAAAATTTGGAGAAACGCTGTTAAAGGGGGCCATGATATGGTATCATAATCTACCCCTGAATTCAATAGATTCGTTTGCCATGTTGGCAGACTCTTTTATAAAGGCGCATGCCGGCACCATCAAAGTCGATACAAGGAAGTCTCACGTCTTCAAAATCAAATAGAGAGAAAACGAGATGCTAAGGGAATTTGTATATCGCTTTCAAATGGAGTGAATGGAGTTACCACCAGTTTCTGATCACTGGTCAGTGTAGGCCTTCACTCAGGGCTTGAATGAACGGAGCTCGATAGCTTCGAAGCAGCTAAAATAGAACTTGGTTGAATATCCCGCCGTAACTTGGGCGGATGTGCACAACAGGTATCGGTCAATGATCAGAGTCGAGGACGACCGATTGGGAGCCCCTTTGGGCTCAGTATACCCTAGTCATCTCTTAGCGAAGGAATCAAGGTTCCCAAATAGAGAACTGAGGCCAAGCAAGGAAAGGTACCAACCGTACATCGAAGATCGAAGAAATGCCCCGAGGCGCAATATACCTCGTAACGATCGAAAGATGGATCGAGGTTAGAATTCCCGCGGACTCGTGAACAAAGCTGATTTTGATAGGCACACAAGGCCGATGGAGGCATCCCGATTATCAGAATACAACTTCAATATCGATGTCTCATCATCGTATCAGCCATGGGCAAGATCAGAGATACCAGGTGGCCGAAACCCGCGCAGTCAGATCCTTCCTGAAGAGACCCCACCTTAATGTGCGGATATCACGGCATCCACGGTCACAGGATCGAGGATTGTATGCAGCTTCGAGAGGAGGTGGCTCGGCTGATCGGTGAAGGGCATCTTCGAGAATTCCTCAGCAATCGAGCCAAGAGCCACTTTCGATAAAGAGAGGAAAACAGGAGGAACAAACCAAAAGAACCTCTGCACAGCATTCACATGATCATTGGAGGAACCGACACCCCTCAAGGATCCGTGATCAAACGGACAAAACTATCCACCGCAACAGAAAATCAAACTCGGAGCTATATGCCTGAGGACATTCTTGCATTTAGTAAAGAAGACTTCGAGTCCTTGTCTCAACCACATAATGAGGCATTGGTAATTTCCTTTCTCTTGAATAACATTCAAATCAAACGTGTGCTCGTGGATCCAGGTAGCTCGGCCAATATAATTAGGTCGAAGGTGGAGGAGCAGCTCAGACAACTCGATCAAATCATATCCGCCTCTCGAATCCTCAATGGATTCAACATGGTGAGTGAGACAACGAAGGGGGAAATCATCCTCCCGGTCAACATGTCCGGTACAGTTCAAAACACCAAGTTTCATGTCATCGAAGGCGACATGAGATACAATGCCTTGCTTGGAAGGCCTTGGATACACAACATAAGGGCAGTACCATCAACTCTTCATCATATGATGAATTTAAACACGATGTAAAAACAGTATATGGAGAGCAGCATTTGGCAAGGGAGATGTTCGTGGTGCACGACGCGGCACCAACATCCATACCCTCCACCTCGGAGGCGCCAGAGGAAAAACAGGCCCCGAGGATGATGAAGAAGACTTCCTCACTCCTCGAACCTTCGTCGCCCCCCAAAGAATCGGAAGCAACAAAATCAACGATTGAAGAGCTGGAGCAGGCTGTTTTGATCGAACATCTCCCAGACCGAAAGATATACCTGTGAACGAGGTTAACTCCCGAACTCAGGTAAAAACTCATTCAGTTCCTTATTAAGAATATCGATTTCTTTGCTTGGTCCTATTTAGACATGACAGGGATCCCGCCAAAAATAACCACCCATCGACTAAGCGTCGATCCCAGGTTCAAACCAGTAAAGAAAAAAAGAAGGCCTCAGTCCTAGGTAAAACATGCATTTATCAAGGACGAGGTAACAAAGCTCCTCAAGATAGGTTCCATTAGGGAAGTAAAATATCTCGAATGGTTGGCTAATGTAATGGTTGGCATGCCCTAAAGATTCATTCCCGTTGCCCAACATCGATCGCTTGATTGATGCCACGCCTGTCCACGAGATCATTACTTTTCTCGACGCCTACTCCGGGTACAATCAATTTCAAATGAATCCTGAGGATAAGCAAAAGACTTCGTTCATCACGAAGTATGGTACATACTGCTATAATATGATGCCCTTAGGGCTAAAAAACGCAGGCGCCACATACCAACGCCTAGTTAATAAGATGTTTGAACATCAAACAGGCAATTCCATTGAAGTTTACATTGATGATATGCTAATTAAGTCCCTGCGCACAGAGGACCATCTGATTCATTTGCAGAAAACATTCGACATCCTTAGAAGCTACAACATGAAGCTCAATCCCAAGAAATGTGCCTTCGGAGTAGGCTCGGGCAAATTCTTAGGCTTCATGGTGTCAAACAGGGGGATCGAGATCAACCCCAATAAAATCAAGGCCATCAAAGAAATCACGATGGTAAATAATGTGAAGGCCGTACATCGGCTGACCTGACGGATAGCGGCCTTGGGCCGGTTCATCTCGAGGTTATCAGACATGATTCATCATTTCTTCTCCTTTCTCAAAAAGAAAAACAACTTCTAGCGGACTCCAGAATGCCAACATGCCTTAGAGGAACTGAAGCGATATCTATCAAGCCCACATTTACTCCACACCCCGAAGGAGGATCAAACACTGTACTTATAGTTGGCCATATCCGAACTAGCGGTAAGTGGTGTGATGGTTTGGGAAGAACAAGGTACGCAGTTCCCGGTCTACTATGTAAGTCAGACCCTAGGAGATGCCGAAACCAGGTATCCGCACTTAGAAAAATTGCATTAATAAGTGCATCTCGAAAATTAAAGCCTTATTTTCAATGTCATCGCATTTGTGTTTTAACAACGTATCCTCTTCGAAGCATGTTGCATAAACCCGAATTATCGGGCCGATTGGCCAAATGGGCCATCGAACTCGGGGGTATGATATCGAATATCAACCCCGAACAACTATCAAGCCCCAAATTTTGGCGGACTTCGTGGACGACTTTACGCTCGCCCTTGTGCCCGAGGTAAACAATGAACTCTTACTAAAAATGTGCACATCTTCAGGGGTATGGACCCTATTCACTGACGGTGCCTCGAACGTGAAAGGGACCAGACTTGGCATAGTTCTGAAACCACCTATGGTCGGTATGATTAAAAAATCTATAAAAACCGCAAAGTTGACTAACAACGAAGCCGAGTATGAGGCTATGATTGCAAGTCTCGAGTTGGCCAAGGGCTTGGGAGCAGAAGTCATCGCAAAATGCGATTCCCTTCTTGTAGTAAACCAAGTAAATGGGAGTTTCGAGGTTCGAGAAGACAGGAAGTAGAGATACTTAGATAAACTTCAAGTCACATTGCATCGCTTCAAAGAATGGACTCTGGTCCACATACCTCGAGAACAAAACAACGAGGGTGATGCACTCGCAAACCTGGGATCATCCGTCGAAGAAGATGACGTACTCCCCGGGGCTGTTGTACAACTATTCAAGTCAGTGATTGTACAAGGCCATGCCGAGATCAACTCCACCAATCTGACGTGGGATTGGAGAAATAAGTAAATCGATTATTTGGGAAGTGGGAAGCCACCCACGGACCCAAAGGAGTCGAGGGCCCTGCGAACCAAAACAACCCGATTTTCACTCAACGAAAATGTAACTCTATACAGAAGGACCTTCGATGGGCCCTTAGCAGTATGCCTGGGATAGGGGGACACTGATTACGTGCTCCGAGAAATCCATGAGGGCACCTGCAGAAATTAATCTGGTGTCGATTCCTTAATTCAAAAAGTGATCAGAGCAGGCTACTATTGGGACATCATAGAGAAGGACACCAATGAATTCGTCCGAAAATGCGACAAGTGCTAGAGATTTGCACCAATGATTCACCAACCCGGTGAACAGCTACATTCAGTCTTATCGTCGTGGCTGCTCATGAGATGGGGAATGGACATCGTTGGTCCCCTACCAACGACACCAGGTAAAGCTAGATTTATTCTATTTATGACTGAATACTTCTCAAAATGGGTGGAAGCGCAGGCCTTCGAGAAGATAAGAGAGAAAGAAGTTATAGACTTCATCTGGGATCATATCATGTGTCGATTTGGGATCCCTTCCGAGATAACATGTGATAATGGGAAGCAGTTCATCGGAAGGAAAGTAACAAATTCCTCGAGGCTCATAAAATCAAAAGGATCATATCAACGCACTACCACCTATGTGCAAATGGTCAGGCTGAATCCACAAACAAAACCATCATTCAAAACTTGAAAAAGAAATTAGAAAATGTGAAAGGAAAATGGAGAGAAATGTTGACCCGGGGTGCTATGGTCATATCGAACAACTTCAAAGTCGAGCACAAGAGAGACGTCGTTCTCTTTGATATATGGGTCTGAGGCTTTGATACCGGTCGAGGTTGGAGATCCAAGCGCTAGATTCCGACATGCCACCGAGGACTCAAACCATGAGGCCATGACTACAGCCCTCGAACTGTTAGATGAAAAGCGAGAGGCTTTGCTGGTCCGAATGGCCGCCCAAAAATAAAGGATCGAAAGATATTATAACAGGAGAACAAACATCTGACATATCGGGGTCGGAGACTTAGTCCTAAGGAAGGTCACCTTCAACACTCAAAACCCAAATGAAGGGAAGCTAGGCCCGATCTGGGAAGGACCGTACCGCATCCTCAGAGTAATCGACAAAGGGTCCTACAAACTCTGCACCATGGAAGGCGAGCAACTTCCGAGCAATTGGAACATATCAATCCTCAAATGCTATTATTGCTAAGGTATAACCTTCTCCCTTTTCATTTTGTGCTTCACACTAATTTTTTACAGGTGTCCGAGGGATGACACCGAAGCATCCTTCGACTCGAAGACCTTGGGTTTTAAAGCATGCGCTGCACTCTTTTCCTTCGATCGGGTTTTATCCCGATAGGGTTTTACCGGCAAGGTTTTTAACAAGGCAAATCCAAATGCTACCTAAGGAGAACTCATCAAGTATTCGAGGAATCTCTTCTTTAAACCTCAAATACTGGGGGCATCCCCTCCGCGAGATCACCTCCTCAAAGAAATTGAAACATGCCAAAGAGGGTCTCGACATGAGAATGATATATCGGACCAAACGGTCGAATGAACCGTGTTCGCGTAGAATAATTAAACCCTCGATGGAAAAAACATGTATGCTTGTACCAAGTAATCGAAGGAGTATCTTTTATCATCGAAACACTTTTGCGCTTCAAAAAAGTTTGTTATTTTCACAAGAAACAGCTCCAGGGCCAAAAACTCCCGAACACTCGGGGATTGTCATCAAAAACTAGCTCATCGAGCCAACCAAAACATCGAGTCTGTAAGACCTCGAAGAGGCATGCTTAGAAATATAAGCCCTCAATGAGGAGACACCAAATTCATAAGCCCTCAATGAGGCAACATCGAACCATAAGCCCTCAATGAGGCAACATCGAACCATAAGCCCTCAATGAGGCAACATCGCATCGGTAAGACCTCAACAAGGCATGCCAAAATTTGTAAGACCTTAAAAAGGCATAATCCTGATATTAAAGTCAAGGCTATATATTTGAACTTGTAAGACCCCTAAAAGGGCATACCCTGGATATAGACGCCAAGGCTATGTCACTAAGGGCCAATGCGTAAGAGCCCAAGGGCCAGCCAAACGATCCTAGGGGCCAATGCTTAAGAGCCCAAGAGCCAGCCTAAAAAGCTTAAGGGCCAATGCGTAAGAGCCCAAGGGACAACCTAAAGAGCCTTAGGGTCGATTTAAAAGAGCCTAAGGGCCAATGCGTAAGAGCCCAAGGGATAGCCAAAAGAGCCTAAGGGCCAATGAGTAAGAGCCTAAGGGCCAGCCTAAAGAGTCTAAGGGTCAATGCATAAGAGCCTAGGGGCCAGCCTAAAGGGGCTCGAGGCCGATTCAAAAAACTAAGGGTCGATGAGCTCAAGTCAAAACTTGACTTGGGGACTGAGCCCCAAACGGTCAACTATCGACCATTACCAATTGCTCATCAAGAGCAAAAACCAAGGGGTTTATTTTGAAGTCAAAAATTTCAGACCAATTATCAACAAGCATCACAGTCTATTCCAAAAAAGCAAAGGAAATACAAGAAATGACGAAGAACAAAGGCCTTTATATATAGTAAAGGTTCACGGAGGTGTATTTACAAGGTTCATGCTTGGATCCCTTACAAAAAAAGAGAAAGAATAAAAACCTAATCTACCACCGGGATTGTGCCTCCAACGGCTCGGCCCTCGGCCCCTAGGTCTTCGACGACCTCTTCCCCCTCGGGGACTTCGCCTTTGTCTTCATCATCTTCTGAGCCACTGCTAGAGTCACCATCAGAATAAGCAGGGCTGCTGATTCCTCTTCTAGAGTCTTCACTCTCTCGATCTCACCAGACAGATCGATGCCCCCAGTATATATACCCACGAGATCCTACCTCCGACACTTTAATCGGTCATGCTCCAGGGCTCATGTCATTTTTAGGTCGACCTCTTCAGACACCTTCCTATCTTGTGCATTTTCATCAACAACATCCTCTTTGTACGAGGATATGAGCGCATCGGCTTCAGCCCTGGCTACAGACAGCGCGACAACCGATTCAGCGTGGAGGTCCTTGTACTTACTACTCTCCGCCTTTGCATCCTGAAGGTGATGCTCAACCGAGGCCAACCTCCCTTGGATGGCATCTCTTTAGAAGACCATCTTGTTCACATGTTGCTTGAGTCCGAGAATCTCGGTATCCCTGGCTCGGAACTCCTCACTCGTTAGGGCATTTTTCTTCTCAAGCTGCAAATATCAAACCAAAGGTGTTAAACGCTAATGTCGGGCAGGCATGTAAATAAAAACGAATGAAGGCTGCATTACCTGCTCAGCAAGATCGGTTCGTTCTCGAGACACCGCCTCCAAACTTCGTCCTCCTTCTTGGTAAAAAGAGCTCTAAGCTCATCAGCCTCCAAAGAGAACTTCCAGCACTCTTCCTCGTAGTGAGTCGACTCAGCTTGAGACTTAGCAAGGGCCTGATTGTAAAGCACAATGGCCTGAAAGTGCAAAAGAAACAAAATTAGAAAGATGAGGATCAGAGCCATGAACATAATTTACGATAAATTACATGTTTGTAGAGCCTCTCGGCTTCATAAAAAATAAGTGAGGCATTGAGTTTGGGGTTTTCCTTGACCCCAGCTAAGAGTCCCTCAAACACTTCCTTATCTCCGATAAACGCCCCCACATCGGAAGACGCTATATTTCGGGAATCTCGTATCTCCCTCGAAGATAATGTCAGGCCCGGTGGGGAATCACTCACGTCAATAACCCTGGCTTGATCGATCGGGCCTTCTCTTGCTTCTGGAGAGCTTCAGAACTAGGATCTTGCAGCTCGTCTACCGAGTGCACCCCGGCTCAGGGAATATTTTTGTCGTCAACTGGCTCGGGGACATCATCAGCAAGATACGGAACAATCATGATCCCTCTTCCCACGGGTGCTACCGGGGATTCATTTTTTGCTTCCTCTCCAGCTCGGAGGCTCTCTGATACCTCTGGAGTTAAGGCCTTTGTATCGGCCTTAGGTTTTTCCATTTTAGCCCTCTTTTGCTTCGAGGACTCGAACGACGTCCTTCTTCTCTTCTTCTCTTTGCTAGGTTTCGTGGTATCCGCTTACCCAGGTGGTTCTTCTCTCATCAATGAAGCCTCTCCCAGACCTGCACAAACACAAAACATAAACACAAGAAAAGAGGACCCGATCGGGGATATCTCTTCTAAGGGGCTCAAGTACGACAAGAGTAGGAACTCACCGTGATTTTTAGCTTCCCGTCGAGCTCTGGCCAAGTCGCTCCATACGCGCTCGACATACGGGTAGGTTGAATCTAGCTGGCTAACCCAGCCTGAGAGATCCTTAACCGCGCTAGAATGCCCCACGATAGCTACATCATCGAAGGAAGTTAGTCCGTGGAGAAATTGATCCAAAGGAAAGAGAAAATACTTAATTAACATATTCACTTACGTTTCATGTTCCACTCTTCAAGGAACGACATCTTCTCCACAGGAATCAAATCTGAGGTCCTAAATCAGACAAAGCGGCTCATCCACCCTCTGTCCCTGACTTCATCGGTGCAAGCAAAGAAAGCTTTCGAGGCCCGACGTTGAAGCTTAATCAGGACGCTCTGGTAGAGTCGGGGACTGTACATTCTGATCAAGTGGTCAAGGGTAAAAGGCATCCCCTCGACCATGTTTGCAAAGCGCCTAATCATATAAACAATACGCCAAAATGACGGATGGATTTGGGCGAGTGTCACTCGATATTGCTTATAGAAATCGAGGATCACGGGGACTATCAGCGGCAAGGATGGCCCTACCGGACCAAGGGTAAATAGGTAGGTATACACCTTAAGAAAGCCAGCTTTATGGGTCGTTATGTCTTCTTCCCGAGAAGGAATTTCCACTTGCACCGCATCTACCCAGTGGCAGTCGGCCTTCACCTTCTCGGTGTCTGTTATCAGGATAATATATCGGGACATGGGTTCACACCATCCCGGCTTCGAAGAAGCCTTGTCAACCTTGAAAGCGGAGGTTGTTTCACAGGGCCCTAGGATGCATTCTTCGAGACGAGGGGGTACTATTGCCTTTCCCTTGAACGAACGTGAAGATGAGGAAACTTTATCATCTTGAGAAACAGCTTTGGAGGTCTTTGCCATTCCTGCTGGGAGATTTCAGAAGGAAGGAGAAAAGTTAATTAGGGAAAGAACACAAGAAAGAAGTAGGAGGAGCTCTTTTGAAGGTTTGAAGATGTAATGAAAAATCAGGGTCGAAGGAAGGAGTATTTACAGGGGCCAGTCGTGTGCGCTGAGGAAAGCCAAAAGACAGCCAATCACCGTAATCAGTTCAAAGACTATTCAAGAGCTGTGCAAACGTGACCTTTGAGCATCCCCTTTTGTCACATAAATCGCTTAATGTGACATAACTGACGTAATAATGGAAGTATTGAAGAGTTAGAGAATTCAAATCGTTTCTTGTCTTTTCATTCCAAGAAACGCGGGGACTATCTGTATATGGTCAAAACTGGGGATGATTGATTTTGAGGCTTCTACAACATTTCGAGCCCGATCACGATTGCATCGGAGCAGAATCCGGAGATCAACCCCGAGGTGCATTCCTCGAGGAAGTATATCTAGGGATCGGCATAACTTCATGGAAATGTGGGAAGCTCCCAAGAGCACGTGGTTAAAGCTGACAACGCCTGCAAAATAGTACAAGTCCGTACCGGACCATTATACAGTTGTACCAGCACTATTTTGTTGTAATAAATACATATGTACTATGTTGGGATTCCCCCTACTATATAAAGGGGATCCTTGTCATTTTTTGGGACACACGAATATTGAATACAACAAGAACATTCTCTGCCTTCTTAACATACTCAACATTTGTTCTACGGATTCATTGCCTTTCATTTATTGTGTTCATTAATTGTTCTTCATTTATTGCTAATTATTGATCATAAAGGGTTATCCTCGAGGCCCTCAAAACTGTTATCCCTCCATCGACCGTCCTCTATTAGGTATTATAGTTCGACCTCGAGGCCTTGTTTCGGCCAGCTCGAGACCCTATTTTGTAACAGCTTGGTTTGCATATTACTGATTTTATTTATTATTACCTTATTTTTCTAGCTCACACTTAGTATCTATTGCCTAAAAACTATTTTAAAAATAAATCATATATTTTAAGAACCACAAAATCAAATATAATTGTCATTACTATTTCAAGGTAAACAAACTTAAGCTCTCTCTTTATTCTATTATTCTAATTTCTGCAATAAGTGGCTATTATTTGGTCGGCTGAAAGCCAAGGCTAAATTCTCTGGAATTTGACTACTATTGCATTCTTACCTGCTTTCTTCTCAACAGGTATGCCTTAACTCTTACTAGTTAAGTCTGTTTCTTGTTCAGAACCTTGCCAGATACTGTAAGCATGTAATCAAATATATTTGTGGTTTAATTTATAGGTTCAGTCTGTTTATGTATCTGTGTTTTAGCCATGATTGCTTTAATATTTAGCCTAATCAAATGCCAATTTGTTTGAAGTATGTACTAAACATGAACTTTGTTTGTTTCTTGGTGCAGTTATGTCTGCAACTCTGTATTCTGAATTCTCTTGCTTCTGAAAATTAAACTATTTTAAAACCTGACCCATTTACCCTTTATGCACTGGTTTTCAAACTCCTACTCTTTGTCATTTAGGTTCTCACCACCCCCAGTGCGAGAACTGCCTAGGGTCCTTGAGACTCCTCCGAACTCTGACACATTGGGGCTCGTCTTCCAATCTTTTTGTGATTTATTTTCCGAATGTGGTTCTGGTGTGAGCATTGCCCGGGGTCCCTGAGGCCATTGGGAACTCTGACACATTGGAAACCTAATTTTATGTGCCATGGATGGATCACTACTATGCTCCAGAGCTGTTATGATTGAAGGCCTAGTTCCTAGGTTTAGATTGAGCCTATGAAGGCTCCCTATAGTGTAATTGCTATTGTTATGTAATTCATTTAATATTCTGGGCTGTAATAACATATTTGGGGTTTATTAGTAAAAGATGGGGGGGGGGGGGGTTCCTTTATCTTTGTTCAAGNTGATTGAATCATGTGAGTGCCATACTTGTTTAAAGATCCTTCCTAAAGGATTTTCTCAATTTTTTGATCTGTATTTTTACATTCGCATACTAGAGATCTTGTTTATAGTCTTTTCGGTTAATTCTGCATTAGAAATCCTATTCATAAGATCTTACACATATTTCTAACCCAATGTGCATTAGTGACCATGTCTATAGGATCCTATTTGTTTGAAATAATGATCTTTCCTGGCAATCTACTTAATGTTTGCCCACATGCGGCTAATAGATATCATGCCTATAGGATGAAATCAGTCCCAAACTTAGAAATCTTGTCCATAGGCCTGTAATTAATAATCTCGTAGAAATCATGCCTATAGGATCCCGTTGGTCGACTCTGAATTCGTTCGCTACTGTCAATCACTTAGTCAATATATTTTTAGGACTTAAAAATGATTTTGGGTTTATAATTATGACATATTACTGCCTGAAGTGCCCAGATTCATGCTGAATAAAATCAATAGGAAAACAAATAGGTCTTAATGCTCGCCTTAATAAACTGTCTCTGCATTCTGTTTTCCCACATAGATATCCTGTCTATAGGATTCCAAAGTAATAAATTTTGCGTGCTTTTGTTGTCTATATGAAGAGGTCAATATGAGACCATACTTGTTCCTTTTCTGAAAGTCCTATTTGTTATTGTTTGTCGCCTAGATTTCACATTTTTAATGTAGGTTGGCCTAGAACTATCCCATATAGAGGTCCTAATGCCTCCAGGGCCATAGGTAAGGGACGGGTAGTGAACACATAAGGAACGAGCTACAAACTGCTAGAACGCTTAAGTAACAACTTAAAGATAGTAATTGGGTAGTAATGAGATGATAGACAATGCGTTAATACTATGAGTGACACCCCAACTTGAGGGAGTCACAAAGTATTGTATGGAATGATCCTATAGGCTAAAAAACTTAGGACCCCCTATACTCCTGTTTAGAATAAATTGGATATCGCATCTGTTCAAATTGTTTTCTTCACTTTTTTTATACTAATTCACTTAATTTAAGTTCGGCCGGTACCCACCGTTGTGGACCTCAAGGGGTGCCTAACACCTTCCCCTCAAGGTAATTTGAGCCCTTCCCGATCTCTGGTGATGTAAACTGGTTCTATGAGTTAATTTCTCTAGGTTCCCTAACGCACCTTAATCCGTTAGGTGGAGACTCTCTTAATTCCTTACCCTCTCAAAGGGACTTGTCCCAAAAATGTCAAAACCTGATTTCTCGAGAAAAAAGGGGCACGACAACATGGCAACTCTGTTGGGGATATTTCTAGGGTCTTACCATAACGAACCTGATTTTTTGTGGATTAGTCTTTAAACATGACTTTATTATTCCGTCAATACTTGCATACCCCTTCCCCTTCCCACTTTATGTGGATTTATTTTCCTATCTTCAGTTATTTACGATTTCTCTTTCTTATTTTATTACTCTTTACTGTGGAAACTGACTTGTCTCTTTGTTTTCTTTCTTAACTGCCTTTACAATTACCGCATTTATCATTTTTCCATCATGTAAATACGTGACAACGTGCTATTTTCTGTCGCATAAATCATGCTCAACATCATATTCCACTCGTGTGTAATTAATACCATAGCAACACTTGATGAGTGTTGGCGCTCTTCTTATATCACCCTATTTGAATTTGGAAAGGATTATTTGCGGTAAAACTAGTTGACCAGCGGTGCAGACGATGGTTCTGTGCCTTTCCCCCTCAAGTCGTCCGCTTGAAGGTACCAGTCTAGACTTCTATAGAAACCTTACTCTGATTATAACTGTACATGCATCATGGTCAAACCTAGCCTTGGGTTAATATGTTGTCCACATAATAACCCTTTAAGAAAAGCCTTGTCCAAAGTCTACCGGGGTTTCCATAATCCCAACGGATGCAACCATGATCTGTGCATTAATTTGGAGAAATAAGTGCCAATATGCTAATCATTAATGTATAAATAGTCGAATCTGGAGGGGGGAAGGGTCTAACTCTATTTTTTTTGCAGAAAATGAGCCACGAAGTCCCCAAGTTCAGCATGGTCCATGACATATCACCATTGTTGCTAGATTGATGGGAAGACCTTCTTGATAAAAACCATGTGAAAAGAGTCCTTGGAAACCTACCTTCCTTATTAGATATCCAACCAAGCAACATGTTGGAAACATAGAAATGATCCCTCTTTTGGAGGAAATAGGGGGATTCGCTGGACTACCTTGGGACAGTCCCGGTTTATTGGTGCCGGAAAATCACACTCCTAGAGGGTTTCTGAACATGATGAGTTTGAAAAAGAATGACAACTTGGTGTGTCTGAAGAACTCCTATGTACCCTTTGATTTCCTTTATGAACGATACGGTCATAGAAAATCCTACCGTATCTTCCATGATGAGTTCTCCATCACTTCCTTGGGTTGGATTCATCGCAGGACAGTATTCATACCAATTTGGCCATGGTAACCAAATCTTTAATGGGGGAGATCGAGGGACAAACATATACTATTGTCCCTATGATTATAGTAGACGTATATCGGGCCTTGGATCGCTACCAGAAGGGGTTCAAACACTTCGAGGGTTGTAATCTGCTACTACAAATTTCGTTGCTAGAACATTTCCAGAGAGGTCAATACCGCCAAGAGTTTTTGCGAAGACTGTGGAACGATCACATAGCCTTTCATCACCCCAAGAGAATGACCTTTATCCCAGATAAGTTTGCTCAACCGGAGAATGCTACAGAATGGGTGAAATTTTTCGACAACTTGACTAAGGACCGGGTTCATTGGATGTTCGAGTTGTTCCCCACCAATGAGTTCATCATCAGATATAGGGACGCTCCACACTTGGTGTTGATTGGGTAAAGGGGTATACACCCCTATCTTCCTATCAGGGTCATGAGACAAGCTGGTAGAAAACAGATTATACCACGAGTCTCCAAAATGAGTCACTACACGGCGAATTTCCAAGATGATGACATCCCATATAAATGTAAAGCTCAACATATGTGGCTCTTGAAGATTATTGTGGAAAGGGACACCATTGATCTGGATCAATATTACACAAGACATGTGTACTTTTACCCATCATGGTTGGCGGACTTCATAGAAGGAATAGTCGAGAGGGGTTGGTCGAGGGAACATAGTCGTAGATGAGGCTGCCAAAGCACAAGTGAAGTATAACAGACTGTGCAAAAGGGTTCGTGAGTTCGAGGCTGAGCATCTGGAATGACACAAAACTGGTGTGGAATTAATCAATGAGTGGAGGGAAATGTCTATTAGATCAAATGAAAGGCTAGAATATCTGGAGCAAGGTCTGATGGAACTGGAAGGGAAGATGAGGGAAGGAGTAATAGACTACCAGAATGTTGAAGGTATCGAATGAGGACATCTCGCCAGGGCATACCTGATGCTGGACATGCGTGACCTGGGGAACCTGATCGATGGAGCCAAGAGAACCAGGCTTAGAGAAGGTCCTTCTGGGACCAAGTAGATTAGGCTTATTTGTTTAGCTTTTCGAATGTAATAAAGCCAAGTGCCATTAGTGACTTATCTTATTTAGTGTCGTTTTAGATTCATCTTATTTATTATATTAATGAAATGAGACAATTATTGGCATTAAATTTCTCCAAATCTACTTGTCGCTAGGCCTACCTCAGGCATAATGAGGCTCCCAAATTATGACGTGAATTTACATTCCCGTAATATGTGTTTAAATGCTGCAACCAATTTTCAGAACTCTTACTAACTTGGTTACCTTTTGTTTTTGTTTCTTCTTTTTCTTTCTTTTAATTATTCCCATCCCCTAAGGTTGGTTCACACATACTGGAATCATCAGCATATCATATCAAATCCTGAGGCCCTCCACCTCCTTCTCCTCCAAGTGCATCAAAAGGAAAAAGGAAAGCTAAGATGGATAATATGAGTGGCGACAACACCGCACATGTTGAGATTGCAGAAACTTCTGATGGTTGGAGTACTCCGGCACCAAATGAATTTGTCTTGCGGCTTGAAAATAAAATACTTGAACTACAAAGTGAGCTTGAGTAGGTCTGTAATTTGGAAAACCTTTCCCTCACACTAAACGTCCCAACTATCAACCATCCAAATACCCAAAACCTGGCACCTCCTCAGAATACAACCAACCAATGCCCGCAGAATCCACCTGCACCCCACCAATATACAACCCCTCCTCAAAATCCTTTACCCATACATACACCTCCTTTCGGGACTGTTCTAGCTCTTTCCTGCCTACGTTTTCTTTTGATAGGCTTTGATAGAAAGATCGCGCCAGAATGGATCCTTCTTTTACTCTTTTGTTTAATCTTAGTTGCTATAGCTTATAAAAGAAGACTAAGAACAAGAAGAAAAATCTTCCCCATTTCAGGTTTTAGAAGAGTTAGTTTCGCGCAGGGCACCTTTACTAATTTTCCCCTTTCTTTTATGGCTTGCTGGCTGGATTAGCGAAAAAGATGCTTGTACGCACATTAGATTTGCTAACTGACCAAGCTGGTTCACCTCTAGAATTACGTATGTAAGTGTCTTCTTTCCTCCTCCTCAAAGAATTTAACTCTTACAGAATTGATGAAGAAGGGGATATTGATTATCGAACCTATTCCGTCAACATCAGCATCTCCCGACTCGATGTCTGCAAACCACTTATCATACTCCTCAGAATACCCCTCATCCTATCCCCGATCCCCAAAATTCAACCAATGATCACCACTACACCCAAACTCCAAGCATTCACTAAAATAACCCCATATACGTTAATGTTCTATACGTCAATACCACACAAGAGGGGGTGATTTGTGTGGTGTCTGATTTTTACGTGCACTAGTTATAGAAGGACCAGGTTCTTCTATGTGTTCCAACTCCTACAGTTTGCGGAATAATAAATACAAAAATTAAAGAACACAGATTTTTACGTGGAAAACACCTGGCTCAAAAGGTGAAAAAACCACGACCTACTTCCCAGTAGGATTTTCCTAAAACTATTTACTAAATCAGTGAGCCAAACAGCATTTACAAAATTCTTTGTAAACCTAAGGATTACCTCTAATCCCTTTGTCACAAACTAGCCTCTAGCTATTTGCGACAAACTCCAAGTTAGCTATAACTTTAACACACAATACCTATTACAAATGCTTCTAGATAAAGCTGAAAAGGTACAAGTTGAAATCAACTACTACAAATAAACTAGACTAAAAGACAACAGTTGGAACTAGTTCTTCTAGCTGGTTCAAGTAGCTTCAGAGTCACACACTTAATTCTCACACGAATTGCTTGCAAAATTTCCTTGCTAATTTTTCTCTCAATTCTTATTTAGCTTCGGCTTTTGTGCATACCTGTACAATAAGAATACTGAGCAATATATAGGATTAGTAAACAAGAGATTTACTAGAATTCTGATGCTACTCTTCCTTGGTAGAAGAGTTCTAGTCAATCTCAACTTCTTAAATCTTTCCTTATCTTGATTTTGTTCTTACTGAATAAGGAGTCCTTCTCCTTATCATTTTGCAATCTTTTCGATCAGGAGATATGTCTTTAATTCACAGATTTCGTTTATCTCCTGCATGTGCACCTTACGTGCCTTTAACTCTGCATGTGTCTATGTCTCCGGTGATGGACCTGGTTCAACTTTGAGTTCCTTTGTCAATCTTCAAAACCATTCAGTTTCTTGGGCCAACAAAAATTCCCCCTTTTTGATGATGACAAACTTTGTGCTTAGGCATGTAACCAACTTAATCCACCATTGACACTTTTTAGAGTATTAAGCATTTATCATTAAGAACCAGGTTCATTAGGTTATATATCACATGTCCAAATTATAGCACATCTTCCCCCTTTTGGCATCATCGAAAAGTTGCAAAATGTTAGAAATCCCAGATATATAAGAACTACTCATGGCCACTGAGGCAACTGCAAGTGCAATCATGGATTAATCATCAATAGGAAACCATGAATGCAAACTATCAAAGAAAGTGAAACAAGATTAAGAGCAAAAAAAAACAAAATCCATTGATAGAAGCATTGTTCAACCACAATCCACAAGAAGAAACAAAAACAGTTAACACTATGAGCAAAAAAACAAGAAAAATCCCTAATTTGGGTCACTGAAGGTCGAAGACAGGATGGACTACTAAGGCTGGGAATGGGTGGAGGCTAGGTTTTTGTCTTGGAGAAGAGATAGCATATCCTTAAGAATCCCCTCATTCTTCTCCTCTTCTTTGGCAAGCTCAGTTCTTAGAGCATCCTGATGTGTGGCTATAACTCATGGTTTAAAGCATTATGTGCCTTACATTTTATGTGCGTTAATGCTAAAAATACACGTCGTATGTGCATAATGGAGTCTATTTCATGTGTAAGTGAATTGGAGATGGAAGCCGAGCTAAATGGATGCATAAACGTCAAAAATACGCTCAAGAGTCAAAAAGGAGTGAACCCGGCTATAGCTGGGTGTTTGAGCTGTAAAGCCTGGTCATACCAGGCTTTAGCCGAGCGTTTTGGCTATAAAGCATGGTAAGACCAGGCGTTTGGGGAGCGTTTGACCCATAACTCTAGACCTCTCCAGGCGTTTGGCCTGTAACGCCTAGTCCCTGATCCGGCCCAGTCCGAGTTTTGAAGGTTTTAAGTGTTTCCCGGTTTGACTAGAAGTATCCTACACATTTAGGGTTTGTCCCAAAACATATAAATACACCCAAAAACACAACTTTGGGGGAGGTATGCCATTTTGGAGAGAATATACACACGGGATCATTAGGAAGCGAAGGATTTCTCAGTTTTCTTCATCTTATTCTAGTATTTTCAATTTATGCAACACTTATGCAATTGTTTGATTATATCATGAGTGGCTAAACACCCATTATTCTGGGGTTGTGATTTAGCCATGAATATTGTTATTCGACATTAATTTAACCATGAGTGAATTATATGAAAGGGAGAGTTAATTAGAACACAATACGAATGGTGAATCGATCACAACCCTGGAATATTTGTCTCTACTGAATAAAAAACAATACTTTCGTACTTGATAATTAGTTATTCCATAGATTCGTAGTATAAATTAGTTACATTCCTGGATTTTATTTTTTCTTGATTTAATAACAAGTAGAGTGATTCAACAAGTAGTTTACGCAAGTCCGTGTGGGTTCGACATTCGATTTAACATTATATTAGTTGCTACGACCACATATACTTGCGTGGGCGTTTGGGACCAACAAGTTATTGGCGTCGTTGCCGGGGACTTGAATATAGACTACTTTCTAGTTACTTGCTTTAATTGTTTATTTCATTGAGTCTAACGTGATGTGATTTTTGCTCTAATCTCAGGAACTTCGATTGAATGCGTAGAGTCAGAAGCCAGGATAGACTTGACAGCCTTGACCCTGAACCTGAGAGAACATTTCACAGGAGGTTGCGAGAAGCAAGAGATGCAGACAATATTTAGGACCTCATCCAATTTCCTGTGAACATGGCAGAGGAAAAACACATGGATGTTCAGGAGGTGGCAATGCCCAGTATTGCTAATGTTACCTCCAGCATCTTGAAGCCCAGAATCAGTGGGCACTTTGAGCTGAAACAGGGCATGATCCAACTACTTCATGCAAACGGGCAGTTTATGGGTCTTCCACACGAGGATCCACAGCAGCACATTCTGAACTTCTTGGAGATTAGTGATACTTATATCACTAACGGGGTCACACTAGATTATGTGAGGCTCACACTTTTCCCATTCTCTCTATTGGGCGAAGCAAAGTGATGGCTGAAGGCAGAACCAGCTAATTCCATTACCACATGGAACGATTTGGCGAGAAAATTTCTGGCAAGGTTCTTCCCTTCGGGAAAGACTGCAAATATCAGGAGTGAGATAGTCTCCTTTAAACAGAAAGTAGGCGAATCTTTATATTCAGCATGGGAAAGGTTCAAGGGGCTACTCAGAGATTTCCCTCATCACAATCAGACAAACGAGTTGTTAGTTCACACTTTCATTGAGAGGCCCCATCCGCAAACAAAAATTGTGGTAGATGCAGCATCTGGAGGTCAGGTGTTGGAGAAGAATTATGGTGAAATATTTGCATTACTGAATAAATTCTCCAAAAGAAATCCAGACTGGCAAAGTGAGATAGGGAGAAATATGGTTCAAAAGTCACCAGGGGTTCTTGAACTAGATGTTGTCTCAGTATTATCAGCTCGGATCTCTATTGACTAACCAAGTCAATCAGATGAACCTGATCATTAACAAGCAACAGGCCCAGCCAGTGCAACCAGTTCAACAGATTCAGGTATTTTGTGAAGTTTGGGGAGAGGGTCACATGAGTAATCTATGCCCAGCAAATCCAGAGTTTGTATATTTTGTGGGTAATGTAAATCGAGGCCAAACAAATCAGTATGGGGACACCTACAATCCCAACCGGAGGAACCACCCAAATTTCTCTTGGGGTGGTAATCAAGGCAATCAGAACCAATATCGGCCTCAAGCACCTCAACAACAATACATACCACCTCAGGCTGAACAATCATCTAGCTTTGAAGAGATTATGAAGAGAATGATGAACGACCAACTTGCTTTCGATCAGAAAATAATGGCTGATCACCAGGCCCAAGCAACAACAATGAGAAACTTGGAATGTCAATTGGGGCAACTTGCCAGTTCCCAAAATACCAGACCAGTAGGAGCTCTTCCTAGTGATACTGAGCCTAATCCTAAGGCTCAAGTCAATGCAATTACCTTGAGAAATGGAAGAATACTAGAAGAAGCTCCAAAAACAAAGAAGAATACAGCTCATCCTGGGAGAGAATTAGTTCCCAATCTAGTTGAGGGGAATGAGAAAGAATATAAAGGACCCGAGTCAGTAATTGAAACAAGGACACCACCTCTATTTTCACAAAGACTGCAGAGGCAAAAAGTTGATGCTAAGTATAAGAGATTCCTAGATATGTTGAGCCAAGTGAGTGTGAATTTGCCTTTCGTGGAAATTTTGCAAGAAGTGCCTAAGTTTGCGAGGTATCTCAGAGATATTGTGGCAAATAAACGAAGACATGCAGAGTTCGAAACAGTTGCACTTACTGAAGAGTTTAGTGCCAGAGTTCAGAGTAAACTTCCTCCTAAGTTGAAGGATCCTGGGAGTTTCACAATTCCTTTGTCTCTTNATGTGATTTAGGGGATAGTATAAATTTGATGCCATCTTCTTTGTTCAAGAAACTCAGATTGGGGGTTCTTAGACCTACCACAATCACCTTACAGTTAGCATATAGGTCGCTAATTATGCCGGAAGGAATTATTGAAGATGTGCTAGTTCGAGTTGGAAAGTTTATTCTTCCCGCTGATTTTATTGTGCTTGATTACGAGGCAGATGAGGAAGTGCCCATTATTTTGGGGCGACCATTTTTAGCTACTGGTGAAGCAATTATTGATGTGAGGGCAGGGAAGTTAAAAATGAAAGTTGACGATGAAGAGGTCACTTTTAATGTGTACAAGGCACTTAAACTCCCAAAGCATTATGAGGACATGTGCATGATTACTGTGGTCGACATTAAGGGGATAAAGCAGAGTCCTTATGTGAATGGAAGCGATCTAGAGGAGGTGGTGTTTCAAACTGAGGGTGTAAAGATAATTGAGAAAAGAACCAGAGATGAAAAAGGAGACCCGTTAAGAGCGTGCAAAAAGGCTAGGCTTCATGAGAGAAAGAAGAAGAGGAAGCGCCCAGCCTGAGCAGAGTAGCAGAGTCGTGCCACGACTATAAATAAGGCACTTGTTGGGAGGCAACCCATCCTGTATATCTATTATGTTTTTAATTTTTTTTAGTGTCGAGTTTTGTGTTGTTTTTATTTTGCAGAGTAGGGGAAGTCTGAGTACCCAAAGTTGAAGCTGAGGGGCATGTTTGAGCTTAAGTGTGGGGTCATCCCGGCTCTAAAAATTGAGAATCGTGTCCGAGCTAGACCCGAGAGGGTCTTAGGGGAGTATTTCTCACCCTTGTTTTAATGTTTTTCGTTGTGATCATGCATCGAGGACTATGCATAACATAAGTGTGGGGGTGGGGAAACTACTTTCTGAAGTGAAATGTAATTGTATAATATTATTATTTTTTTTTTAAAAAATGGACTTTTCCCAACGATGGATCTGTTGGACAATTTTTTTGAGGGAAGTAAGTCTAAAGAAAATACCAAAAAGATTTTTGTTTTAGGTAGTGTAGTATTTCCCCCTTGGTTTTTCTTTTGACCGCGGTTCTTTTCCAAGGGTTTTTTTAATTGAACCGGGTGTAGGCAGTTTTTTTTAATTTTAGGAGTAGGAACCACATGGTTGAGAAATTAATCGCAGCAATATCTCGGAACTTTGTGATGCCTTGAGAATAGTCAGTACTCAGGTTGTGACGCTTAGGCTCAATTTTTGACTCTAGGATAAATACCTTAAATCTTGGATTCTTAAGTTTGCTTAACTGCCTTGACTGGAGTGTCATGATAGATCCAATCCTAAGTGAGTTATGTGTCATGTGTGTGTGAGGTTTGTATGTTATTCTGTGCATTGGATTTGATGTCTAGAACTTGCCCCGTGTGTGTGCAAAGCGAAATAGTAGTTTTGTTCAGTCTTGGAAGTGATATAGGCGTTTCTTTGTTGAGCCAGCTGTGTACATTTTACCCGCCTAATTGTTATGTATCATAGTTAACCCCGTTGAGCCTATAATCATGTTTCATTGGTAACCACATTACAAGCCATACCCCTTTGTTTGAATCGATCATATATTTGAACCTTGTCACCTCTCGTAAGCACTGGAAATGTGATGAAATATGGAAAAGTTAAAGTGTGGGGTGGTAGGTTGGTTTTTGAGTGGAATAATTGAAATAAGGAGAAAGATGCACTGTTTTGAAAAAGTAAGAGTCACTTAGAAAAAAAAAGGAAAAGGAAAAAATAGTTGTATTGTTCTTGGAAAATATATATATATATATATATATATATATATATATTACTTGTCAAGTGGTGACTCTTAATGTAATTGTGCTTAAAGAAGTATAGGGTAATACACATTGAGGTGAAGGTGGAGTTTGGCTTAATATAAGTTTGAGGTTGAATGCTAAAGTATATGTATTAAAGTGCTTAGGGAGGTGTAGTCACTATTATATCTAAATGTATCCTACCCGTTCTGCAGCCTACATTACAATCAAAATAAAGTCCTACTTGATCCTAGACTGAATAATCTCGATTAGTAGAGTAGTACACTACGGGCAAGCCTATGGTGTATATTTTGTGGCATATGAATATTATTTCTGAGAGTGAGTGAATTCTTTCTATCTTGAGTTCCTAAGTGTTCTTAAATTTCATTGTGTGTGGAACTAGCTCTTTGATTTGGTGAGGGCACATGATTCATGAAGGAAAGGTAATGTTGTTGACCTCTATGTTAGAGTAGTGAGTGGATTGGGAATAAAGCATGGTATATGTGAGTCGATTATTGAGGCGAGGATGTTACACCTTTGTGCTTAAACTATTTTAAAAATTCTTGGTATAACGTGTTAAGGAATTTTCTTAATAAGTTGTGTTCCATGAGTGTAGTTTGATTGCTCGAGGACGAGCAAATGTTTAAGTGTGGGGTGTTGATGTGTGGCTATAATTTATGGTTTAAAGTATTATGTGCCTTACATTTTATGTGCGTTAATGATAAAAATACACGTCGTATGTGCATAATGGAGTCTATTTCATGTGTAGGTGAATTGGAGATGGAAGCCGAGCTAAATGGATGCATAAACGTCAAAAATACGCTCAAGAGTCAAAAAGGAGTGAACCCGGCTATAGTTGGGCGTTTGAGCTGTAAAGCCTGGTCATACCAGGCTTTATCCAGGCGTTTGGGCTATAAAGCCTGGTAAGACCAGGCGTTTGGGGGGCGTTTGACCCATAACGCCAGACCTGGCCAGGTGTTAGCCAGGCGTTTGGCCTGTAATGCCTGGTCCCTGATCCGGCCCAGTCCGAGTTTTGAAGGTTTTAAGTGTTTCCCGGTTTGACTAGAAGTATCCTACACGTTTAGGGTTTGTTCCAAAACATATAAATAGACCCAAAAACACAACTTTGGGGGAGGTATGCCATTTTGGAGAGAAGATACACATGGGATCATTAGGAAGCGAAGGATTTCTCAGTTTTCTTCATCTTATTCTAGTATTTTCAATTTATGCAACACTTATGCAATTGTTTGATTATAGCATGAGTAGCTAAACACCCATTGTTCTGGGGTTGTAGTTTAGACATGAATATTGTTATTCGACATTAATTTAACCATGAGTGAATTATATGAAAGGGGGAGTTAATTAGAACACAATACGAATGGTGAATCGATCACAACCCTGGAATATTTGCCTCTACTGAATACAAAACAATACTTTCGTACTTGATAATTAGTTATTCCATAGATTCGTAGTATAAATTAGTTACATTCCTGGATTTTATTTTGGATTTATTTAATAACAATTAGAGTGATTCAGCAAGTAGTTTATGCAAGTCCTTGTGGGTTCGACATTCGATTTAACATTATATTACTTGCTACGACCACGTATACTTGCGTGGGCGTTTGGGGCCAACACATCCCTCTCAGATTCAAACTTTACCAGGCGGTTCTTCAGCCTATGTATTTCAGCATCCTTAGCCCACCCTCCTGCACAAGTGCTCTGACTTTGTTGTTCACAGGTGTCTTCTTGGATGAACCAGGTTCATTGTCAGGAACATTGGCAACATAGTCACAGGCCAGAAGAGTATTTTTTCCAAAGTGATCCTTGACTGTGTCCATTTCTTCTTTCTTCAGAGTCACCTTGTAGTGAGCAAGTACAGTTGTGAGGATGAAGCCATAAGGAATGGCATGATCCTTGGAACCATTTACTACCCTGTCCAGCAGCTGAATGATGAAGTTAGGCCAGTTGATCTGCTTTCCACTGTCCAGGCACTTAATGAGAACTAAGTCCATGTAGTTGGCGATGTGCCTTCTCTCCTGCCTTGGCAGTATACACTTGTTAATAAACTCAAACACCACCTTTTGAGGGGGCTTCATCTCACTCTTGTAAACAACCCTTGGTTCAACCTCCTCTTTATTATCACAAAACCTTCTGGTGGTTTGCAGAACAGTAGGAAGAGCATCTAAGCTGGGCCATTTCTACCTTGTGTAATCATCATAGCCTTCAGAAGGAATCCCAAGCACTTCTCCCAATTCTATGGCATCAAAAGAGATTTGGTCCCATTTACTTGGCTAGAGACTCTACTGTCCTTGATTAAAGCATTGGCCATGAACTCGACTATCTCACTTATGGCCAGCCTCCCATCCAACTGAAGGACCATGTCTTTCCAGCCCTGCGCCTCCAGCTTATCCATCAGATAGACCATGTCAGATTCCTCCAAATCTTTCAGAAATCTCCCCTTCAGAATGATGCGCTTCCCAAACTTAGTCAAATTGTCCTTCTCTCAGCATTCTGGTCTTCTTCATCATCACTACAATCTTTCTCTTCATCAATTTGAACTTTCTTTGACTTTACTGTAGACCCGGTTCTCTTGGCTACAATTGAGGGTGTAGCAGACACAGATACAGACTTCTTTGAAGAAGTCTTGGCTTTCTTTGGTTTGGGAGTCTGAACCTCAACTTCTTCCCTTTATTCATCTTGATGGACTAGGTCCATCTCCTCAATCTCAACAGCCTCTACAGGCTCAGCAATTATCTCCTTTCCCTTCTTAGCTCTCTTTCTCTTACTTTTCTTCAAAGCTTTCTGTAACTCCTCCTAACTCTGCCTAAGTGCACTCCTTGTAGTTCTTCCTCTTGGAAGAGGAGTTTCAGAACCAGCAGATGGAGTGACTTTTCTCTTCTTAGTTGCTCCTGCAGTTTCAGACTTCTTAGCCTTTGGAGTCCTTTTCTTCTTTGATTTATAACTCTCTCCTAACTTCTTCATAAGGTCTACTAAGGTCTCCTCAATACATGAATCAGGTTCATCTGTAGATTTTCTAAGATTTGCTAACCCCTCAACAGCCTCGCCTGATTCACTTCCCCTTAACTCCTTGGCTCCTTCTCCAACTACCACTAGTTCAGAGCCATAGATAGCCAACGGAGTAGCTTCCTCTCCTGTTCCCCTCATATTACTCTTGTCTTCCTATCTCTTCTTTTATTTCTCAATTTTATTTTTACCACCTTGTCGTGGTCTATCTGGTACCTCCACATCCACCACAGACCCAATCAAGACAAACCTACTCATAGAAATTTCAGGCTCAGCATCAGACCTAGTTTTTGGAATAAATGATACCTGGTCAGAATCAGATGAACTAGTTGCTTCCCCCTTAGTTGCTGACTTGAAGGAGTCACTAGAGTTTTTTTATTCTTGAGCCTGGCTGGCTTGAAGTTTAGCATTCAACTTTTTAGCGAGAGACCCAGTAGCAACTGTTTTCCTGGCAAGCATTTTGACCCTCTTTCTCCTGGGTTCTAGATTAGGGCTGGGTTGAGGAGCGGTAGTGCTTGGTTGAGACGGAAGGGGATTTTGTTGAGGGGTGGTGGGATGGGATTGAGATGGAGTGGAGCTGGATTATGAGGGCGTGGTACTGTATTGAGATGTGGAGGAAGAGGTCAAAGATGGTGTAGCAGGTGGTGGATTATAAACCATTTTGATTTTGAGTTGAAGAAGAAAAGAGAATTAGGATCAAGGTTTTGGAGCAGATAGATGAAAGGGTTTCGACAGTTATGGCTTAGAGAAAAAAAAATGAATGATGACTTAGAGAAGTGATGATTATGGGGTTTTAAAGAGGATGGGTAATTAATATATAACGGGAGTATTTTGGGTAAAAAATAAGTCTAATTACTTCTATAAGTGTCACTTAAAGATGAGGATTACAGCTACCCTATTTTCTAGGCTTTTAATTTGATGGGATTCTAAGAGGTGACGAAACTGGTTCAAAATTAGGATAAAGACTAGATTTTGATAAGATCTTGTTTTAGATAGAGTTCTACTCATGATTAACTATTAATATTTCAAAATGCGTATGGTGGAGAACACATACCTCGCCTTTCAGATGAACCAGCACTGATGAACAAGGTTCATCATGTAAGAAACCTCTTGATCAAGCCTTAACTTTCAACAATAGGAAAAACATCATTAGTACCCAATGATTCATATCAAAAAATGGCAAGAGAGTATGTTATTTACAGCATGAGACTGAGCAACAATTAATCTTATTATTTACACAAATTTCATAATTTCTAAACAAAAAAAACTTGTTTTTTCATGTACATTATGAACTGGTTCAATTAGGTGATCCTAATCATCCCTAACTCTAACATGTTCCTTTCAAAATGCTCTCTACTTAGTGCTTTTGTAAAGATGTCAGTAATTTGTTTATCAGTAGCACAAAATTCAATAGAGATCAATCCCTTCTCATAGTTGTCTCTTGAAAAATGGTGTCTAACATTTATGTGCTTTGTTCTTTTATGATTAATGGGTTTTTTGTCATATTGATAGCACTAGTGTTATCACAAAAGATAGGGATACATCCAACCTCTATTCCAAAATCCATCAGTTTTTGTTTAATCCATAATAATTGAGCATAACATGAGGCTGCAGCCACATACTCAGCTTGAGCAGTAGATAGAGCTACAGAATTCTGCTTTTTAGTGGCCCAATACACGAGACATGAGCCCAGAAAATGTGTCATACCTGAGGTAATCTTTCTATCTACTAGAAAACCTGCATAGTCCGCATCAGCATATCCCACAAGATCAAAGTTGCTACATTTAGGATACCAAAGACACATATCAGTGGTGCCTTTTAGGTATCTTAGGATTCTCTTTACTGCAGTTAAGTGAGATTCTTTTGGATTGGCCTGAAATGTTGCACAAAGTCCTACATTGAAAACAATGTCAGGTCTGCTAGCAGTGAGATACAACAATGAACCAATCATTCCTCTATACAATTTTTGATCAACAGATGAACCAAGTTCATCTACATCTAGTTTTGTGGTTGTTGAAATAGGAGTGTCAATTTCTTTGGAGTCTTCCATTTTAAATCTTTTAAGCAACTCTTTCACATACTTTTGCTTATGGATCATAGTTCCATTTGCATTTTGTTTAATTTGTAAGCCTAAAAAGAAATTAAGCTCACCCATCATGCTCATTTAAAATTCACTCCCTATCAGTTTAGCAAATTCTTTACTTAGCTTTTCAATAGTTGCTCCAAAGATTATGTCATCTACATATATCTGAACTACTAGGAGATCTTTACCTTTTTCCTTCAAGAATAGAGTACTATCAATTTTACCTCTCTTGTAGTCATGCTCAAGCAAAAATATTGATAATCTTTCATACAATGCTCTGGGTGCTTGCTTGAGTTCATACAGTGCTTTGTCAAGTTTTTACACATGATCAGGGTGCTCCTTGTTCTCAAATCGAGGAGGTTGCTTGACAAACACTTCTTCCTTTAGATAGCATTAAGGAAAGCACTCTTGACATCCATCTCGTAAAGGATGAATTCCATGTAAGCAGCAAAGGCTATGAGGAGCCTTATTGCTTCCAACCTTGCCACCGGAGCAAAAGTTTCATCATAGTCTATGCCTTCCTCCTCACTATATACTTGAATCACCAATCTTGCCGTGTTTCTTGTAACTGTTCCATCTTAATCAAGTTTGTTTCTGAAGACCCGCTTTGTGCCAATTACTGATCTATCCGAGGGTCTTGGTACCAGATGCCAAACTTGACTCCTTTCAAATTGGTTGAGTTCTTCCTGCATTGTATTTACCCAGTTTACATCCTGCAAAGCCTCAGCAACATTTTTAGGTTCAAGAGATAGGAAAGCATCAAAAGCACAACGATTCTTCAGAGAAGATCTGGTTTTGATTCCAGAGGTTGGATCAGTGATAATATTCTCAATGGGGGTGAGAAATTTGATATCTGTGTGGTTTTACAACCAACTGGATATTACTTGAAGGTTCTACAGTGCCTTGTTGCTGTGGAACAGGATTAAGGACAGGTTCCAATGAGGTTTGGGAATTTAGCTTGTTGTTCAGATCCCCCTGTTATGTAGCCCGGAATGGATGAACCTGTTCCATCACATGTTCCTTCCTCCAGTGTTGCTCCAGTTTGGACTGAGTTTCTAACCAGCCCAATTTCTTCATTCTCTTATTCCTGTCTCTCCGAAAGAATGTTAGTTTAATCAAAAACCACATGCACACTTTCTTGAACACATATAATTCTTTTATTATAAACTTTATAGGCCTTACTATGTAAGGAATATCCCAAGAATACTCTCTCACCACTTCTGGGATCAAACTTACCTAAGGAGTCCTTGCCATTATTGTGCACAAAGCACTTGCAACCAAAAGAACTAAGGTGGGATATGTTGGGCTTTTTCCCTTTAAGTAACTCAGAGGGAGTCTTCTCTACAAGTGGTCTAGTCATGCACATATTTATGATATAGCATGCAGTATTTATAGCTTCTGCCCAGAAGCTATGAGGTAGTTCACTAGAAATAAGCATAGTCCTAGCCATATCTTCAAGTGTCCTATTCTTTCTTTCAACCACTCCATTTTGTTGTGGAGTTCTAGGGGCAGAAAAGTTATGATCAATACCATGCTCATCACAAAATTCATCAAATTTAGCATTTTCAAATTCAGTGCCATGATCAAACCTAATTGATTCAAGTTGATTTCCTAATTGTTTCTGAATTTTTCTAACAAAAGAAGTAAACATGTCAAATGCTTCATCTTTAGATGTTAGAAACAATGTCCAGGTAAATCTAGAATAATCATCAACAAGCACCATCACATATCTCTTACCACCTCTGCTTAATGTTCTCATAGGACCACATAGATCCATATGGACCAGTTCCATCGTCCTAGTGGTACTTACCATTTTCTTGCTTTTAAAAGATGATCTTACCTGCTTCCCCCTTGCAAAAGCCTCACAAACTTTGTCTTCCTTGAACTTAATTTTAGGTAGACCTATCACTAAGTCCTTGGAGACTAATTTGTTGAGTTGACTTAGACTAGCATGTCCAAGTCTTTTGTGCCAAAAGAGGGGATCACTGTCCAGCACACTCAAGCATGTTACTTCATTTTCTTATAGTGTGGACAGATCTATGATATAAATATTGGTCACTCTTTTTCCCTGCAAAACAATCTTGTCAGTGATAAGATTTATTACAAAGCATTTTGTAGAAGTGAATTCTACCAGGATACCTTTGTCACACAGTTGTGACACACAGATCAGGCTATATTTCAAGCCATCTATCAAGTAAACATTCTCAATGGAACGTGTGTCATCCTTACCTACCTTACCAACCCTAATAATTTCACCTTTCTTTTTATTTCCAAAGGAGATATTTTCTCCTTTGAGGTTCTCAAGTGAAAGGAACTGGTCCATATTGCCAGTCATGTGTTTTGAACAACCACTATCCATGTACCATATTTGGCTACTTCCTTTCACTTGAACCTCAGATTCCTCATGATATTCCTCATCTATTCACCAATTGCCATAAGTGCTTGTTCATATCCATCTTCATCATTTGATTATTCATCTGAACTTTATCCCCAAGCAACAACCATAGCCTTTGTTGATATTTTGTTCTTCTTGGGATGAACCTGTTCCGTCTTCTAGTTCCTTCGTTTAGAACTTTCCCTTTTCCATTCAACTTCCCACTGAGGGCAGTTCTTGATGTGATGATCAGCTTACCCACATTTGTAGTAGCCCTCATTAGTGGATTTTTTTGGTGTCCTTTCCTTGTTGTAGTTTCCACCTCTTGGGGTGCCTTTGCTTCCCATAAGATAATTTTTGAAGTCCTTGGTGATCATATCAATTTTATCTTCCTCCATTTCTTCTCCCTTAGTGATTCTTAGTGCCAGACTTCTTTCCTTCTTGGGAGCATCCATCTTCACTATCTGCCTTCTAAGTTCATAGGCAGTGAGATTGCCAATTAGCTCATCCATTTTAAGAGTTGCAATGTTCTTGGATTCCTGAATTGCATTGATCTTACTCTCCCAAGAGATTGGCAGAACCCTTATCAAAATATTCTCAACCTTGTCTTCTTCAAGAAGAGTCTTCCAAGAGATTTCAGTTCATTTATCAGAGTAGTGAACCTAGTGTACATATCTTGGATGGTCTCTCCTTCCTTCAAAGAGAAATTCTCATATTGAGAATATAGTAGAGTACCTCTGAATCTTTTCACTTGAGAAGTTCCTTCATGAGTCACTTTCAAAGTGTCCCAAATTTCCTTAGCAGTAGTACAACTTTGAATCTATTGTACTCATCTGGACCAAGTCCACACACAAGCCACTTCTTGGCCTTAGCATTCTTCTCCCATTTTCTTAAGTCCTCAGCAGTGAAGTCAGCTCTTGTCTTTGGCACATCTACTCCTTCATCAGTCTTCTTCATGGTGGCCAAAGGACCATCAGTAACTATGTCCATATTTCATAGTCTTCACCAATTAAGTGATCCTTCATCCTGTTCTTCCACCAGGAGTAGTACTGGCCATTGAAGAGTGGTGGCCTAGCAGTTGATTGTCCTTCCTAGTTCCCAGGTGGTGGACTCATCTTGATCTTTTCCTAAGGTGTTAGCCTCTTCAAGGATAACCTACTCTGATACCAATTGATGTTCTATAGGTCAATACCACACAAGAGGGGTGGGTGATTTGTGTGGTGTCTGATTTTTGCGTGCACTAGTTATAGAAGGACCAGGTTCTTATATGTGTTCCAACTCCTACAGTTTGCGGAATAATAAAACAGAAATTAAATAACACAAAGATATTTTACGTGGAAAACACTTGGCTCAAAAGGTGAAAAAACCACGACCTACTTTCCAGTAGGATTTATCCAAAACTCTTTACTAAATCAGTGAGCCAAACAGCATTTACAGAACTCTTTGTAAACCTAAGGATTACCTCTAATCCCTTTGTCACAAACTAGCCTCTAGCTATTTGCGACAAACTCCAAGTTAGTTATAACTTGAACACACAGTACCTATTACAAATGCTTCTAGATAAAGCTGAAAAGGTACAAGTTGAAATCACCTACTACAGATAAACTAGACTAAAAGACAATAGTTGGAACTGGTTCTTTTAGCTGGTTCAAGTAGCTTCAAAGTCGCACACTTAATTCTCACACGAACTTCTTGCAAAATTACCTTGCTAATTTTGCTCTCAATTATTGTTTAGCTTCTGCTTTTGTGTGTACCTGTACAATAAGAACACTGAGCAATATATAGGATTAGTAAACAAGATATTTACTACAATTCTGATGCTACTCTTCCTTGGTGTAAGAGTTCTAGTTAATCTCAACTTCTTAAATCCTTCCTTATCTTGATTATGTTCTTACTGAATAAGGAGTCCTTCTCCTTATCATTTTTCAATCTTTTCAATCAGGAGATATCCCTTTAATTCACAGATTTCGTTTATCTCATGCATGTGCACCTCACGTGCCTTTAACTCTGCATGTGTCTATGTCTCCAGTGATGGACCTAGTTCAACTTTGATTTCCTTTGTCAATCTTCAAAACCATTCAGTTTCTTGGGCCAACATGCATGGAACCTTACCCCACTCCACTCAGCCAATCTCATATACACTGGAATCCGCCGAAAAGGACCTTCTCATTAAGAGCATGGCATAAGAGATCAAGAAACTCATAAGCCGAGTTCAGGGTGTTGAAGGAGGCAAAGGAATCGAAGGTTTGAATTATGAGTATTTTTGCATTCATCCAGATGTGGAACTGCCGGAGGGTTACAAACCTCCTAAGTTCGAAATGCTTGATGGAACGGGCGACCCAAAGGTACATTTGAGAACTTACTGTGACAAGATCGTATGGGTTGGAAAGGATGAAAGTATTCGTATGAATCTATTCATGAGAAGCCTCACTAGAGACGCCCTATCTACGTACATAAGTCAAAGTCCCAAAAAATGGGTTAATTGGGTAAGCATGGCATTGGACTTTATGGATAGATTCAGATTTAACTCGGAAAATTCACCAGACATCTTCTATATCCAGAATCTCAAGAAGAAGCCCACTGAGACTTTTCGCGAGTACGCTACTCGATGGAGGTCAGAAACACCGAAGGTCAGGATGGTATTAGATGAAGAGCAAATGAACAAGTTCTTTGTCAGGGCTCAGGATCCACAATATTACGAAAGGTTAATGGTAATCGAGAATCACAAGTTCTCTGATATCATCAAGCTCGGAGAAAGGATTGAGGAAGGTATCAAAAATGGAATGGTGACAAATTTCTAGGCACTTCAGGCCACGATAAAGCACTAAAATCAGGTGGCATATCAAAGAAAAATAAGTGGGAACATTAATGGTTTCCTAAGGTGAAAAATCTTCATTTGTGTATCAAACACCTCCACCCACATACCAACCTTCACCTCCTAAATATCCTCAACCCGCTACCGCCTACCACACCTATAATACCCAACCAGCCTATTATCATTCACCTCCAGCTCGTCCAAATTACCAAAAACTGAGGCCCAATTTTGATCGAAAACCACCTAGACAATACACCCCTATTGCTGAACCCATGGACCAATTGTATGAAAGATTAAAAGCTACTGGATATGTTACCCCTATTCTCTCCATGGCTATGGAATACTCGTCACAATGGATCAACCCAAACAAGACGTGTGCGTAACATTCCGGTATGAAAGGACATGCTATTGATGAATTCCACACCCTGAAGGATAATATCTAAACACTGATTGATACCGAGGTCAAACAGGTGAAAGAAACCACACCCAACATCCGCAAAAAAAACCCCTCCCAGATCATAGGGGTGAATGAGTCAATGTAATAGAAACCGATGAAGAATGAGATCCCGAGGGATCAATCAGACTCATTCGGGAAGGTGATGATCCTAAGAAGCCGGCAGTCACGCTCAATCCCATTGTGGTATAGGTGCAGCCACCGTTCAAAGTTGAGGTAGCCGCATCGGTTCCCTTTGAAGTAGAAATGACACCACATGCAGCTACACTTGCTCCGTTTGAGGTAAAAGTATCCACACCTTTCACTATGACGGTGACATCCACACCACCTTTCAGTTCCAACGTTGTACCTTGGGATTATGTTGCCGAAGCTAGGACAAAAGGGAAAGAAAAGATTAAAGAGCCTGGTGCTGCACAAGGAATAACCAGAACAAGATTAATTTACACACCTGAGCATTTGGGAGAGACCAGTAAGCAAGCTTCTAAAAAACAACCCGTCGTTGAAACTGGTCTGGACGACCTTTAGAGGAAAGTACAAGAAAGGGAGTGTTCTGTTGTTGATCATCTGAATAAGACTCCCGCCCAGATATCCATCTTATCGTGGCTGCGAAGTTCCGAAGCACACAGGAATGCTCTAATGAAGGTACTAAATGAAGCATATGTGCCCAATAATATTACTAGCGGAGAAATGTCGGAAAAGTGTTGGAAAGCCATAAGAATACCTTCCAAGAAGACGAATTGCCACCTGAAGGGTTAAGCCACAACAGGGTACTGCACATCACAGTGCAATGTGAAGATAAGTTCATTGCCTGAGTTCTGATAGATGGAGGGTCCAGCCTCAACATCTATCCGCTGACAACTCTGAAAAGGTTGGTCAAGGGCCTACATGAAATACGAGCAGGATCTATGAACATGAAAGTATTCGATGGGTCACAAAGAGCTATGATTGGAGAAACCAACCTATGCTTGTGAATGGGTCCTACCTGGTTCAATGTTGAATTCCAGGTGCTAGACATATCCGCCTCCTACAATCTGTTGCTGGGACGGCCTTGAATACATGCCGCTGGAGCTATCGCATCCACTTTTCACCAGGTGGTTAAATTTGAATGGAACCATCAAGAAGTGATCATCCATGGAGATGGGAACAACCCCATTTACGCCAGTCAGATTGTTCTGGTGGTAGAAAATAGAAGGAAGTTAGGTGGAGATGTTGATACCCAATTTTTCCCTATAATATTTTTAAATGCATATATACCTTCAAAATTACGCACTAGCATCAATTGATATTTTTCCATAATTTCTACATTTTTAAATTAATTTATCCCAGTATTTTTATTTATATAAATAATTACTAATTGAATCAAAAATGATTGTATAACAATTTTATGACTTAATTATACTATTTATATTTATATTAAGCTCGAACTATTTGCACAAATAGCCACATTTTCATTTTTGGGTTACAATTGCAATAACTTTTGCAATTATAGCCCATGCGTACATTATTGCATTATTTTACCAGAAAATGGATCATTGTATTTTTAAAATATTGAGTAATTTTTTTTCATCATTTTTTATCATTTACTAACTATTTTTACAAATTGTTTTATCGATTAAGTGGGTGTTTAACAAGTAGCCTCTTTTAACTTGGTTCAATTTCGGACCTAGCCCATATTATTACACCCCCAGCCCAGATTTTAATCATAGCCCAAATAACCTTAAGCCCAACCTGCACCTACCCGACACAAACCCCCATCAAATTGTGGTCGTTGATCTTTTAGATCAACGGTCCACAAAAACCTTACCATAATTAACCCCAACCAACCCTAACCCCTAATAACTTCTTCAACTCGGCCGCCTTTGAATCCCTCCTCCTCCATTCTCTTTCAACTCACCCCTAACCCTAATCGTCGTCACTAGAGAGAAACCCCTGCTATGGTGTTTCTGTGCCTCCTCTAACCACCACCGGTCCCCTATACTCCCTGGATCTATGATTTCATGATTCCTTGAGGAGATCTCAAGGAAAGCCAACCGGATTCTGCCTGAAAATTGTTTACCGACCTGTCTATGGCCTTTCTCATTTGTGAGTATTGGTTTCCTCCCATTTTTAGTTCGAATCCATAGTTTTGACCGAGTTTCTTTCATCTCTACTGTTTTCTAAAAAACCCTAGTTACGACTACTCGAATCTGTTTAGATATTTGTAGATTTGGAACGGTTCGAGTATTATCTGGTGTTTTCCCTTGAAGATCTCCTGTTTTGGTTAATTGTTTCGATTCCATTTGCTTTCTTCTGAAATTAGGGTTTGCCCTAAGTATTTCTCAAAAAGGGTTTTCTTTCTAACTTTTTCAGTGTTTAAACTATTTGTTTCTTTACTAGCTTGACTGATCCTCGTGTATGTTTCTGTGTGTTACACTTATTTCTTCAATTTTTTGGGTTTTGATATTGTGCTTATCTCTGCGAACCAGTCCTATTAACTTATTTCTATTTAGGAGCTTAAATTATTTTCCCTGTTAAAATCAGTATTTTGTGAGATTTCTACTTGATTGACTTCTGTTAAGGATTTGAACGATTTCTTTCTTGTCAAAATCAGAACCATTTGGGATTCTTACTTGGTTGGTTTCTATCTAAGGATTCAAATAATTCTTTCCTATAAAATTAGTACTCTTTGAAGATTTTACTGATTGTTTCCTGTTAATTGCTCTGATTAAAATCCGTGTGCATAGATTTTATTTGTTTCCTTATTTATGACTTTAATTGGTTACCCTTGCCTTAATTACTCGTCCGCATGATTTTGTCATTTGTACTAATCCTTTATTTGGTCTGATTTGGATCCTTGCCTTAATTAAACTCTCTTATTGTTACCTTTGATCAATTACCCCTAATTAAGGGGTCTATTCCGGACTCCCTTATAATTAATTGATTATGTGACCCTGTGATTGCCCTAAATTGACTTATTTCTGATTCTTTTACCTTTTTTTGTCCTATCCCTAAAGTGCTATATATACTCTCTTATTCTGCCTCTCAAAGGGGACGAACAATTAGTTCAAAACACACACACACTCTCAATTTCTCTCTTTTTTCTCCGCTACCTGTGCTAACTGTTGGTCTAGCCAGCTGAAAGCCAAGGCTAGACAGTGGAACTCTACTTGCTTTACATTCTTAACTTTGCTTCCTTAACTAGTATGTCTCTAGTTCAATTCTGAAACTCAACTTTATGTATTCCTTTGTGTAAAGTACATCTATTGTGGCTCACAAGCTGCCCACAAACCCAATGTGTCCACCAGTAAAGCAGAAACTCAGGAAATTCAAGTCTGATATGAGTCTGAAAATCAAAGAGGAGGTCACCAAGCAAATCAAGGCCAAGGTCCTCAGGGTAGTTGAATACCCAACTTGGTTAGCCAACATCGTGCCAGTTCCAAAGAAAGATGGGAAAGTCAGAGTGTGTGTTGATTATCGAGATCTAAACAAAGCAAGTCCCAAGGATGATTTCCAGCTACCAAAAATACACATTCTGATCGACAATTGCACCAAGCATCAACTCCAATCCTTTGTAGATTGCTTCACCGGTAATCATCAGATTTGGATGGACGAAGAAGACGTAGAGAAAACAACCTTCATTACACCATGGGGGTGTACTGTTACAGGATGATGCCATTCGGTCTAAAAAATGATGTGGCCACCTACATGAGGGCTATGACTACCATTTTTCATGACATGATACATAAGGAGATCGAGGTTTATATGTACAACGTCATCATCAAATACAAGAAAGCCACATATCATATAGCAGATTTGAGGAAGTTCTTCGAAAGACTGAAGAAGTACAACCTAAAATTAAACCCTGCAAAGTGTGCATTCGGGGTCCCTATCGAAAAGTTACTTGGGTTCATTGTCAGCCGTCGAGGGATAAAATTGGATCCATCAAAATTCAAAGCCATCCAGGAGCTGCCACCGCCGAAGAGTAAGAAAGATGTAATGAGTTTTCTAGGACGGCTAAACTACATCATTCGGTTCATAACCCAGTCGACAGTCATATGTGAGCCAATTTTCAAGATGCTGAAGGAAGATTCTGCAACTTGTTGGACCGAGAATTTTGAAAGGGCTTTCGACAAAATCAAGGAGTACCTATCAACACCACCAGTTTTGGTCCCGCCAAAGCCAAGAAAACCTTTGCTACTCTACCTCGTAGTGTTACATAGAGCCTTCGGCTGCATTCTAGGACAGCACGACGAGACAGGGAGAAAGGAACAAGCTATCTATTACCTCAGTAAGAAATTCACTCCATATGAAGCGTGGTACTCTCTATTGGAACGTACATGTTTTTTTAGACGTCAATACTACACAATATTATAAGTTAATTGTGCAGTACCCAATTTTCGAGTGTTGTCTAATAAGAAGAACTTGGTTCTTCTTGGTGTACTACTTACTATTATTTGCGAAATATTAAAGCAGTAAAGTAAAGACACAGATATTTTACGTGGAAAACACCTGGCTCAAAAGGTGAAAACCCACGACCTATTCCTCAGTTGGATTTGATCAAACACTTCACTAAAAACTCTGAGCCAAACGGACTTAAAAAATAAACTCTTTTGTAATCCTAGGAATAACTCTAATCCTCTTTGTATCAACTAGCCTCTACCTAATTTCTACAGACTTCAAGCTAACTCTAACTTGAACAATGTGTACCTATTACAATTGCTTCTATTAAAGCTGAAAAGATACAATGTTAAAAATCCTACTACAACCAACTAGACTCACTGATAAACAGATGAAATTGTTTCATCTAGTTGAACTGTAGCCTTTGCACAATACTTTTGCTTGCAAATATCTAGGAATTTTTCTTTCAGAACTTGATTCAATTTATTCTCTGTGCGTCCCGAATTTCAGCAGTAATACTTTGAGTATTTATAGAGTCACTTGGTGAGCTCGTCTTCCAATTCCAATTCAACTCTACCTGGGTAAACGAGTTCAAGTATAACTCAACTTCCTTCCTTTATTTCTGTCCCAGCTGAATTGGACTTCTGGCATCTTCATCAGTTTGCAATCTTTTCGTATTAGGAGATATCCTCTTAGTTCTTTGATACTCAGCAATCACTGATATCTCCTATGCTTGTACGATTTTTATGCCAACTTCTCCGTTCATGTGTGTATGCTTTGATGGACATGGTTCAACTTATCAACATTTGTCAATCTTCAAAACCCATTCAGTGACATGGGCCAACAAATTCCCCCTTTTTGATGATGAAAAACTCTGTGCTTTTATCCTGTATACACTTCAAACACTTTGTATATTTTTAAGCACTAATCATTGAGAACCAGGTTCATTAGGTTATAAATATCTCGTTTTGAAAATTTTGAAACACACAGCACATCTTCCCCCTTTTGGCATCATCAAAAAGTTACAAAATGATACTTACCAGTTTTTAATTCTTACTCATGGCCAATTTAGGCAACTGCAGGTGCAAACATGATTAATCAACACAAGAAACTAATAATGTAAGATAAATAAGAAATTGAGACATTTTTCAAAACACAAGCTTTCATTGATTAACAGTTATGATCAGCACCAAAACAAATTAAAATCAAGACATCCAAAACATGAGAAAAACAGAATAAAAACTGAAACAAAAACTAGACAATTTGCCGAACTGGGCACTTGATTGGCTTGGAGGGGGTAGCACTAGACATTCCTAAGGCTGGGAGGGTACATATGAGGATGGGTTCTTGGTTTGTAGAAGGGACAGCATTTGGTGTAAAATACCTTCATTTTGCTCCTTCTCCTTTGCTAACTCATCTTTGAGAGCATCACGCTCAGCTTCCACCTCAATTAAGCGAGACTTCAATCGAAGGATATCCATATCCTTTAACTCGCTTTCCTGCACCAGAGTACGGACCTTGTTGTTGACTGGTTGCTTCCGAGGTGAACCAGGTTCATCTGTCGGGGCATTGACAGTATAATCACAAGACAGCTGAGTGTCTTTCCTAAAGAAATCCTTAGCAGTAGCCATCTCAGCCTTCTTTGTAGGAACTCCAAAATGAGCAAGAAGTGCAGTCAGAATAAAGCCATAAGGGATCGCATGGGCTTTGGTGCCATTCACCACTCTGTCTAAGAGCTGGATGATAAAAGCTGGCCATTTGATCTGTTTGCCTCTGTACAGACACTCCATGAGGGTTAAATCCATGTAGTTAGCAATGTGTCATCGTTCTTGTTTGGGCAGCAGAATTTGATCACAAATTCAAAGAACAGCTTGTGCTCAGGCTTCATCTCACTTTTGTACACAGCCCTGGGTTCAATCTCCTTCTCATTGTTGTAGAAGAATTTAGTGATATTGAGAGATGAGGCCATTCCATCTAAACAAGGCCATCTCTGCCTCGTGTAGTCGTCATAACCCTCAGCTAGAATGTCTAGAGTGACTCCCAGTTCTTAAGCATCAAAGGAGACTTCAAATCTCTTGACCAATGAGGTGACCCTTCCTCCAATGATTGTGGCATTCCCCATGAACTCCACAACTTCATTTTTGACCAGCCTGCCTTCCATGTGAAGGACCATGTCCTTCCATCCCTACGCTGCCAAAAAATCCAGTAAATATCTCATTCCAGGCTCCTTCAAATCCTTCAATAACTTTCCCTTCAAGATCGTTCTCTTGCCAAACATGGAAACTCTGTCAGTAGACACATCTCCAACCTCCTTCTATTCCTCTCCACTCCATTCTGGATCATCATCCCTCTCAACAATCTGTACTTTCTTCACCTTCTCTATCTTAGACCTTGTCCTCGAACAGTACGCCCAGTGGTGATGGACACAGTAGCTGACTTCTTTGAAGAAGTCTTAGCATTTTCGGGCTTGGGTGTCATGATAACCACTGGAGCAGCCTCCTCTTCTTGTTGAACCAGGTCCAACAACTCTTCATCGTCCACAATAGCTTCAACAGGCTCCCCTATCTTTGCTTTCCCCTTCTCTACCTTCTTTCTTTTGCTCTCTTGTAGAGCTTTTTCCAACTTCTCCTCCTCTTCTCGTACAATATTTCTTGTAGCACGTACCCTAGGAAAAGGTACACCAACAGAATCAGCAGTCTTCCTTTTCTTTGAAGGAACTGAGGCTTTAGACTTTTTGGACTTTGGAGTTCTTCTCTTCTTGGGTTTGTATGAGTCCCCCAGCTTCTTCAGTCTTTCAGCCAAAGTTTCTTCCCTAGAAGAAACATGTTCATCTATTTCCTTCATTAACTTCTCCAACCCAGCAGAAGCTTCCTCAACTTCATTAGTTCCCCCTAAAACCATGAAATCTTCTTCTAGATTTTCAAGAATGGGGCCACAAATTGCAGCGTGGTACCATCCTCCTCGGATCCTCTCACATCTACTTCTCCCTCGTTATCAAGATTTTTCTCTTTCCCGAATTTTCTTTGCCTTCTTGGCACTTCCACATCCACAACAGACCCCACCAACACAAATCGATTTTCAGCAGAATTTAAATGAGGTAACTTCAGTATTACCTTTCTCAGCACTGAATGAACCAGGTGCTTCGTCTTCATTGGCTGATTTGAATGAATCATTAGATGATTCAGCTTTGGAGCCTTCCTCAGCATGTAACAATTCTTCCAAGAATTTTTCTATTGAACCAGAAGCCACATATTTGCGTGCAAGAATCTTAACACGACGGGTTTTGGGGGTTGGGGTAGGGTTTCGTGTGGGTTCAGGGATTGTTGAGTGTTCTGGGGTTGATAATTTTTCAGGAGACTCGGAACTATAAACTGAGAGAGAGTTTGAGTCGAATTCATAGTTTACCCCATCATAATCTCTGTTTCGGGATGAGTCAGAAGAAGCTGGTGGAGGAGGCGACATGATCTTGATTTTGTTAAAGAGAGAAGAAAATAAAAGGCAGTAGGAATTTTGAGTTGAGTAAGTTGAACAAGGTTCGACTGTTGCTTTATGCACACTGGGTAATGATGGCCTATTTATAACTTGTGGATGAGGAGATTACAACGGAAGTGTATTAACCAAAGTAGGATACTAATCGATTAAGGACTGTCAGCGATTGGACATTGATTAGACAGTTACTTTCCCCCTAAAACTAGGCTAAGTAATTGAGACGGGACTTCTTGGAACTGGTTCATTATTTGGGTAAGTACGAGAATATGAATTTGAACCATAAGTGGATAGAGTCTTGCTCATGTATCACTGTAATTGAATTAATACATGTATGGAGATGAGAACGTACCTTGTCAGTCATGGAAACCAGCATGGATGAACCAGGTTCATCCTGTTAAAAATCTTTATTTTGCCTCAATTCACAAAGATAGAGAAACATCATTAGTGACTAGGGAATCATATTAATACATGGCAAAAGAGTATGGCAATAAAGACATAGTACTGAGCAATGATTAATCTGATTAAGTACCTAATTAAAATTTTCTAGCCAAAAAAACTTCCTTTTTTTCAATTTTTCTGTGTTTTTTTTTTGTTTTTCAATTAGGTGATCTTAATCATCCCTAATTCAAGCTTGTTTCTCTCATAATGCTCCCTACTCAATGCTTTGGTAAATATATCAGCAATTTGACGATCAGTAGCACAGAATTCGATTGAGATCATTCCCTTTTCATAGTTATCCCTCAGGAAATGGTGCCTAACATCTATGTGCTTAGTTCTCTTGTGATGAACCGGGTTCTTAGTCATACTAATTGCACTAGTGTTATCACAGTAAATAGGAATGCATCCCATATCTATACCAAAGTTCAGGAGTTGTTGCTTGATCCATAGCAACTGGGCACAGCAAGAGGCTACAGCCACATATTCAGCCTCAGCAGTAGACAAGGCTACTGAATTTTTTTTCTTGGTGGCCCAAGAGACAAGGCAGGAGTCCAAAGAGTGAGCCATGCCTGAAGTACTTTTCCTGTAAACCAGGAAACCTGCATAATCAGCATCAGCATATCCTACAAGTTCAAAATTACTACCTTTAGGATACCAAAGGCACAGATCAGTGGTGCTCTTCAGATATCTTAAAATTCTTTTTACTGCAGTGAGGTGGGACTCCTTTGGATTGACTTGAAACCTAGCACATAGTCCCACGCTAAACACAATATCAGGTCTACTTGCAGTAAGATAGAGTAGAGACCCAATCATCCATCTGTATATCTTCTGATCAACGGATGAACCAGGTTCATCCACATCCAATTTTGTAGTTGTGGCTATTGGTGTATCTATCTCCTTTGAATCCTCCATTTTGAATTTCTTGAGGAGTTCTTTCACATACTTCTGTTGATGTATCATTGTGCCATGTGGAGTTTGTTTGATTTGCAAACCTAAGAAGAAGGTTAGCTCACCCATCATACTCATTTCAAACTCACTCCCCATTAATGTAGCAAATTCCTTGCTAAGCTTTTCAGTAGTTGCCCCAAATATGATATCATCGACATATATTTGCACAATCAGAAGACCTTTTCCCTTTTCCTTTAGGAATAAAGTATTGTTTATCTTGCCTCGTTTGTACCCATGTTCCAGCAGGAATTTTGACAATCTCTCGTTCCAAGCTCTAGGCGCTTGCTTGAGACCATAGAGAGCCTTGTAAAGTTTATATACATGATCAGGTGACCTTTTGCTTTCAAAAGCAGGAGGCTATTTTACAAATACATCTTCCTTCAAATAGCCATTAAGAAAGGCACTCTTTACATCCATCTGATGAAGAGTGAATTCCATGTGTGCAGCAAATGCTATAAGAGTCTGATTGCCTCCAATCTTTCCACAGGAGCAAAGGTCTCATCATAGTCAATTCCTTCTTCTTGGCTGTATCCTTGAACAACCAGTCTAGCCTTATTTCTTGTAACATTTCCATCCTCATCAAGCTTGTTCCTAAAGACCCACTTGGTGCCAATTATTGATCTATCTAGTAGCCTGGGTACCAAGTGCCATATTTGAGTCCTCTCAAATTGATTCAGCTCTTGCAGGGCTTCAACAATGTTCTTTGGTTCAATCAAGGATAGAAATGCATCAAACGCACATAGATTTTTTAAGGAGGATCTAGTTTTGATTCCAGATCTCAAGTCTGTTATGATGTTCTCAAGAGGGTGAGAGCTATGATATCTGTGTGGTTTGAGTACCAGTTGTTCACTTCTGGATTGTTCCATGTTGTCTTGTAGTTGTGAAACAGGATCAGGGCCAGTATTTTCATGTAGAATTCTCCCTGTCGAGTTGCGTGGGGTTGTTGAACCTGGTCCATCACCTGTTCCATCTGCCATAGGTGCTTCAATGTGGTCATTTCTCGTCACCAGTCCAAGCTCCTCATTTTCTGGTTCCTTACCAACCCCAATGATTTCACCTTTCTTTCCGTTTCCAAAGGAGACATTTCCTCCTTTGAGACTTTCAAGTGAAAGGAACTGTTCCATGTTCCCAGTCATATGCTTTGAGAAGCCACTATCCAAGTACCAAATCTGGTTGCCTCCTCTCACTTGAACCTACAAAAGGAATCAAAGGTTAGTCTTAAGAACCCAAACTAGTTTGGGTCTTCTATGAGAGAATGGATGAATCAAATTTCTCCTAACCCAATTTGGCAGCCAGTTTTTCCCTTTTACAAACCTCTCATTTTTTTGACTGGCCTTCTCTTTTGCAGTACACTCGTATTTGTAATGTCCCGTCTTACCACAATGGGTGCAAATGTTATTCTCAGAAAGAGTGAGATACTTATTTTTGGGATCCCACTTGGGCAATTGACTTCCAAAGCCAATCCCTCTTCTTTTGTTACTATGATTCTCTTGAAGCAATGTCAGGGCGTCAGAGGATTTATTCCATTTACAGGTTCGATCGAATTCATGTTTGACTTTGCCAAGATCTTCTTTAAGAGATCATATCTTCTCATCCTTGGCATACATTTTATCTTTCAGTTTACCTAAGTCTTCTTCTAACACAGCATGAGAGTGATCAACTACCTTTTTACTGGATCCTAGTCTTAACTTTAAGATTTCAGATTTTAGCTCTAGAATCTCAGTTTCGAGTGGATGAACCTGGTTCGTCAAGACAGTGTTTTTCTTTTCAGATTCACTGTCCCTTATTTCCAGGTCCATGCATTTTGCTTTTAGCATTGCACACTCTTTAGATAGTTGATCCTTCTCTTTGGTTGTTTCCTCAGAATCATCTATGAAGTCAAGTAGTATCTCAGAGAGTTTCTCCTTAGATAAAAACTTTATTTTAGTTTTAAGTTGTGAGATACTTACCTCTGGTTCTTCATGTCTCCTCATCAAATTCTCCAATTTCTATAAGAGCCTGATCTTCGGTCTCCCCATCTTCTGATTCTTCATCTGAACTTTCCCCCCAAGCAGCAACCATAGTCTTTGTTGTGTTTGTCTTGGGTTGAACCTGTTCCTTCTCTCATATCTTTCCTTCCTCCATTATACTTCCCAGTGAGGGCAGTTTTTGATGAGATGATCAATCTTTCCACACTTGTAGCATCCCTCATTAGCTGACCTTTTTGGTGTCTTTGCCTTATTGAAGTTTCCTCCCTGGAGATGCCCTTTTTCCTCATGAGAAAGTTTCTGAATTTTTTGGTTATCATGGCTATCTCATCCTCCTCCAGATCAGCTCCCTCAGTGATCCTCAGTGCTAGACTTCTCTCCTTCTTTGGGGCATCCATCTTCATGGTTTCCCTTCTGATTTCATAAGCAGTGAGGTTTCCAATCAACTCATCCAGTCTAAGGGTTGCCATATTTTTGGATTCCTGGATAGCAGTGATCTTGCTTTCCCAGGAGATAGGCAGAACCCTTGTCAAGATCTTCTCTACCTTGTCTTCTTCAAGTATGATTCTTCCAAGAGACTTGAGTTCATTTGTCAAGGTTGTGAACCTTGTGTACGTTTCTTGAGTTGTCTCTCCTTCTTTCATAGTGAAGTTTTCATACTGAGAGTATAGTAGTGTACCTCTAGACCTCTTCACTTGAGTTGTTCCTTCATGGGCTACTTGTAGAGTATCCCAGATTTCCTTGGCAGTGGTGTAGCTTTGGATTCTACTGTATTCATCTGGTCCTAATCCACACACTAGCCACTTCTTTGCTTTGGCATTTTCTCTCATTTCTTCAAATCTTCAGCCGTGCAGTCAGCCCTAGTCTTAGGTACATCCACACCTTCAACAGTTTTCTTCATTGTTGCAAGTGGTCCATCAGTGACTGTGTCCCAGAGTTCATAGTCCACTCCAATAAAGTGGTCCCTCATTCTATTCTTCCACCAAGAATAGTACTGACCAAATAAGAGTGGTGGCTTTGCAGTTAATTGGCCTTCCCAGTTCCCAGGTGGTGCACTCATCTTGATCTTTTCCAAGGTGTTAGCCTTTTCAAGGATAACCTGCTCTGATACCAATTGTTGTTTTAGACATCAATACTACACAATATTATAAGTTAATTGTGCAGTACCCAATTTTTGAGTGTTGTCTAATAAGAAGAACCTGGTTCTTCTTGGTGTACTACTTACTACTATTTGCGGAATATTAAAGCAGTAAAGTAAAGACACAGATAGTTTACGTGGAAAACACTTTGCTCAAAAGGTAAAAAACCACGACCTACTCCTCAGTAGGATTTTCTCAAACACTTCACTAAAACTTCTTAGCCAAACGGACATACAAAATAAACTCTTTTGTAATACTAGGACTAACTCTAATCCTCTTTGTATCAACTAGCCTCTAGCTAATTTCTACAGACTTCAAGCTAACTCTAACTTGAACAATGTGTACCTATTACAATTTCTTCTATTAAAGCTGAAAAGATACAATGTTAAAACTCCTACTACAACCAACTAGACTCACTGATAAACAGATGGAACTGTTTCTTCTAGTTGAACTGTAGCCTTTGCACAATACTTCTGCTTGCAAATATCTGAGAATTTTTCTTTCAGAACTTGATTCGATTTATCTCTGTGCGTCCCGAATTTCAGCAATACTTTGAGTATTTATAGAGTCAGTTGTTGAGCTTGTCTTCCAATTCCAGTTCAACTCTACCTGGGTGAATGAGTTCAAGTATAACTCAACTTCCTTCCTTTATTTATGTCCTAGCTGAATTCGACTTCTGTCATCTTCATCAGTTTGCAATCTTTTCATATTAGGAGACATCCTCTTAGTTCTTTGATACTCAGCAATCACTGATATCGCCTATTCTTGTACGATTCTTATGCCAACTGCTCTGTTAGGTGTGTATGCTTTGATGGACCTGGTTCAACTTGTCAATATTTGTCAATCTTCAAAACCCATTCAGTGACATGGGCCAACAGTAGTTGTTGCACCCTAACTTGGATAGCTCAAAGCTGAGGCATTACTCTGTGCTTACACAACGTACCTCATATCAAGGATGGATCCCCTAAAATATATCTTTCAAAAACCTATGCCCACTAGCAAGCTGGCTAAAGTGAAAAATCATGTTGAGTGAGTTCGGCATTTTTTATGTAACTCAAAAAGCAGTCAATGGACAGGCACTGGCAGATCATCTTGCTGAAAACCCTGTGGAAGGAGAATATGAACCCCTGAAAATGTATTTTCCCGATGAAGAAGTGTTATTCATAGGGGAGGATATTTTTGAATCCTACGACGGTTGGAGGATGTTCTTTGACGGAGCGGAAAATTTCAAAGGAGTCGGTATTGGAGTTGTCTTGGTATCGGAAACTAGACAACATTACCCGGTATCTGCTAAACTCAAATTTTCCTGCACCAACAACATGACAGAGTATGAAGCTTGCATCCTAGGACTCAACATGGCCATCAACATGAATATTCGGGAGTTGTTGGTAATCAGCAATTCAGATTTGCTTGTGCACTAGGTACAAGGAGAATGGGCCACCAAGAATTCCAAGATACTGCCATATCTGCACCATGTGCAGGTTGAGAAAGAGGTTCACGAAGATAGAGTTTCGGCATGTTCCCAGGGTTTAGAACGAGTTTGTCGATGCATTGGCCAATTTGTCATCAATGATACAGCATCCAGACAAGAACTTCATTGATCCTATCCCAGTAAGGATCCATAGTCAGCCGGCATATTGTGCTCATGTCGAAGAAAAAACAGATGGGAAGCCTTGGTTCCACGACATCAAAAGGTATCTGACAAAAGGAGAATACTCGGAGCATGCAAACCATACTCAGAAACGCACGCTTCAGAGATTTTCCAACAATTTCTTCCACAACGGAGGAACCTTATATAGAAGAACTCCTGATTTGGGATTGTTAAGGTGCGTCGATGCGAAAGAAGCTTCTAAGTTACTAGAAGAGATACATGTCGGAACCTGCGGCCCGCATATGAATGGTTTTGTCTTGGCCAAGAAGATACTCACGGCCGGTTATTTCTGGATGACCATGGAAACAGATTACATCTGGTATGTCCAAAAATTCTACCAATGTCAAGTACATGTAGATATGATAAAAGTGCCACCAAATAAGATCAATGACAAGCTCACCTTGGCCACTCGCCGCTTGGGGAATGGATGTCATTGGTCCAATCGAGCCCACCGCCTCAAATGGGCATCGTTTCATCTTGGTAGCTATTGATTACTTCACCAAATGGGTTGAAGCAGCATCTTACAAGGCAGTGACTAAGAAAGTCGTGGCAGATTTTATCCGCGACTGGATTGTTTGCTGATTCAGAATTCTAGAGTCCATCATCACTGACAATGCCGCCAATCTCAACAGTGATCTGATGAAATCCATGTGTGAGACCTTCAAAATCAAGCACAAGAATTCCACAGCCTACAGACCTCAGATGAATGGAGCTGTAGAAGCCGCCAACAAAAATATCAAGAAGATACTGAGAAAGATGGTAGAAAATCACAAAATGGCACGAGAAGCTACCATCTTCTTTTACTGGGATACCGTACCACAGTTCGTACATCAACCAGGGCAACTCCCTACTTACTAGTTTACGGTGTTAAAGCTGTTATTCCTACAGAAGTGGAGATTCCTTCTTTGAGAATCATACAGGAAGTTGAGCTCAATGATGCGGAATGGATAAGGAACCGTTATGAGCAGCTAGCCCTCATAGACGGAAAGAGGATGAATGCAGTATGTCGCGGCCAGCTTTATCAGAACAGAATGTCCAGATCTTTCAACAAAAGGTTCAAGCCAAGATAGTTCACACCGGGGCAGCTGGTGTTGAAGAAGATCTTCCCGCATCAAAATGAAGCCAAAGGGAAATTATCTCCCAATTGGAAAGGTCCTAACATGGTTCGCAAAGTATTGACGGGAGGAGCCATCATACTCGCAGAAATGGACGGAGAAGTACGGACAAAACCAATCAATTCAGATGCAGTCAAGCGATACTATGTGTAATTTATGTTTCCGCAAATGATGTAAATTTAATTACACTCGAACCGATTCCCATTTAAGAGGGGATACGTAGGCAGCTCTGTGAGTTCGGTCACAATTTAATAAAAATCTTGTTTCCCCCTACAATCAGAAATGGGGCAGAATTTTGAGGAGGACCCTCAAAATTCTGAAGCAAGTTCAGCCGATCCCAGCATGTACAGCAATCAGTGATATTTATCCATCTAACTAGGGCAGAATTTTGAGGACCCTCAAAATTCCACGGCATGAGAAGTCACAATGTCTCGAATCGTGTCACAATCACTGATTCATCTAACCAATTATCTAAAAAATATTTTTTACTATGACTTTGAAAACTATGCATGCTTGCTTTTTGAAATAACTTTGTTTAGAAAACGCTACCCCCAATGATTTGAACAGGATCTTCAGACCGGGCAAAGTAAGTCAAGCAAGCCGACGGAGGCACGAACCGACCTCCCCTCTCATAGAACTCACAATTTTTCTTTGAACGCAGGAACGAAGAATATGCACACCTCGAAATCACAACCTTCATGACAACTGCGATACTAAAATCTACTACCAGCTAAGAAAACTCTGCTATCATCTGCTATTTATTATATTCTTGCATGAGACTAAGCTCTGTATCCATCTACATGAAGCTAAGCCCTGCCTTCATACTTGCATGAGACTAACCTCTGTCTCCATCTGCATGAGGCTAAGCCTTGCCTCCATATTTGTATAAGGCTAAGCCCTGCCTTTATTTGCATGGGACTAAGACTTGTCCCGAATCTTGCATGAGACTAAGCTCTGTCTCGATCTGCATGAGGCTAAGCCCTGCCTCAATATTTGCATAAGGCTAAGCTCTGCCTTCATTTGCATGGGACTAAGCCTTGTCCCGAATCTTGCATGAGACTAAGCTATGTCTCCATCTGCATGAGGCTAAGCCCTGCCTCCATATTTGCATAAGGCTAAGCTCCACCTTCATTTGCATGGGACTAAGCCTTGTCCCGAATCTTGCATGAGACTAAGCTATGTCTCCATCTGCATGAGGCTAAGCCCTGCCTCCATATTTGCATAAGGCTAAGCTCTGCCTTCATTTGCATTGGACTAAGCCCTGTCCCGAATATTGCATGAGACTAAGCTCTGTGTCTATCTGCATGAGGCTAAGCCCTACCTCCATATTTTCATAATGATAAGATCTGCCTTCATTTTCATGGGACTAAGCCTTGTCCCGAATCTTGCATGCGACTAAGCTCTGTCTCCATCCGCATGAGGCTAAGCCATGCCTCCATATTTGCATAAGGCCAATCATTGCCTTTCTATTTGCTGATGACTAAGCGATATATCTCCGGCACTATCTATTTGCTCTTATTTCGGTCTAAGCTCTGCCCTCAACTTCACAATATTAAGCCTTGTCTTGTTTCTCTTAACATCATCATTGCGTCTCATGGGCTGAAATATCGCCAACTTGTCCAAAGGCATCATAGTCTAAAGGCATCATTCTCATAGCCGAAAGACACCATGCCATGGACTGAGGATCTCTCAAAGTTGCATATCATTATTCAAAGGTGTCATGGTTCGGAGGCACCATTTTCATGGCCCGAGAACATTATTTCATGGCATGCGAATCCCTCACTGAACAATTCATGGACCAGGACATCAGGTCTAAAGACGTCATCCTCAACCGTCCAAAGACAATTCTCATGGTCCGAAGGGGATCTGCATCATGTTTACATTTCCGCACAAATATATGCTCGTAGTATCTCTTTACTTGTAGGTGACCCGATGAGCAACCATTACCCCAACGGGAGCAATCACGCTCCAGTTTCTACTAACTATCTCAAACCTGACCACTCACCATAACCATTTTTCTCACCTATCCCGAAATTTGTATACTCCGCCGATGAATCCAGAACTACACACGGCCTGATTCCTGTAAAATCAGGGATATATAGGCAGCTCGGAAACCAAAGTGCGGCCTATGTCTCTCAAAGTACCTTGCTCAGTCAAAATTGGCCATCATATCTTTACCCGACAACTCTTTCATCCTTCCCAAGTAAAGAGGGGAAGCTGTTGATACCCAATTTTTTTCCCTATAATATTTTTAAATGCTACCTTTAAAACTACGCACTAGCATCAATTGATAATTTTCCATAATTTTTACATTTTTAAATTAATTTATCCCAGTATTTTCATTTATATAAATAATTATTAATTGCATCACAAATTATTTTATAACAATTTTATGAATTCGTTCTACTATTTATATTTATATTAACCTCGAACTATTTGCACAAATAGCCACATTTACATTTTTGGGTTACAATTGTAATAAATTTACAATTATAGTCCATGCGTACGCTATTGCATTATTTTACCAGAAAATGGCTCATTGTATTTTTAAAATATGGAGTAATTATTTTTTCATCATTTTTATGCATAAAAATCAGTTTTTATCATTTACTAACTATTTTTACAAATTATTTTATCGATTAAGTGGGTGTTTAACAAGTAGCCTCTTTAACTTGGTTTAATTTCGGAGCTAGCCCATATAATTACCCCCCAGCCCAGATTTTAATCATAGCCCAAATACCCTTAAGCCCAACCTGCACCTACCCGACTCAAACCCCCATCAAATCATGGTCGTTGATCTTTTAGATCAATGGTCCACAATAAACCTTACCATAATTAACCGCAACCAACCCCAACCCCTAATTACTTCTTCAACTCGGTCCCCTTTGAATCCCTCCTCCTCCATTCTCTCTCGACTCACCCCTAACCCTAATCCCGTTACCGGCGAGAAACCCCTGCTATGGTGTTTCCGTGCCTCCTCCGATCACCACTGGTCCCTGATACTACCTGGCTCTTTGATTTCATGAGCCCTTGAGGAGATATCAAGGAAAGTCAACCGGATTCTGCCTGAAAATTATTTACCGGCCTGTCTATGGCCTTTCTCGTTTGTGAGTATTGGTTTCCTCCCATTTTTTAGTTCGAATCCATAGTATTGACAGAGTTTCTTTCATCTCTACTGTTTTTCTGAAAACCCCTAGTTACGACTACTCAAATCCGTTTAGATCTTTGTATATCTGAAACTGTTCGAGTATTATCTAGTGTTTTCCCTTGAAGATCTCCTGTTTTGGTTAACTGCTTCGATTCCATTTGCTTTATTCTGAAATTAGGGTTTGCCCTAAGTATTTCTCAACAAGGGTTTTCTTTCTAACTTTTTCAGTGTTTAAACTATTTGTTTTTTTACTAGCTTCACTGATCCTCGTGTATGTTTCTGTGTGTTACACTTATTTCTTCAATTTTTTGGGTTTTGATATTGTACTTATCTCTGCGAACCAGTCCTATTAACTTATTCTATTTAGGAGCTTAAATGATTTTCCCTGTTAAAATCAGTATTTTGTGAGATTTCTACTTGATTGACTTCTGTTAAGGATTTGAACGATTCATTTCTTGTTAAAATCAGAACCATTTGGGATTATTACTTGGTTGGTTTCTATCTAAGGATTCAAATAATTCTTTTCTATAAAATTAGTACTCTTTGAAGGTTTTACTGATTGTTTCCTGTTAATTGCTCTGATTAAAATCTGTGTGCATAGATTTTATTTGTTTCCTTATTTATGACTTTAAGTGGTCACCCTTGCCTTAATTACTCGTCCGCATGATTTTGTGATTTGTACTAATCCCTTATTTGGTCTGATTTGGATTCTTGCCTTAATTAAACTCTCTTGTTGTTACAGTTGATCAATTACCCCTAATTAAGGGGTCTATTCCGGACTCCCTTATAATTAATTGATTATGTGACTCTGTGATTGCCCTTAATTGACTTATTTCTGATTCTTTTACCTTTTTTTGTCCTACCCCTAAAGTGATATATATACTCTCTTATTCTGGATCTCAAAGGGGACGAACAATTAGTTCAGAACACACACACACTCTCAATTTCTCTCTTTTTTCTCTGCTACTTGTGCTAACTGTTGGTCTAGCCGGCAGAAAGCCAAGGCTAGACAGTGGAACTCTACTTGCTTTACATTCTTAACTTTGCTTCCTTAAATGGTATGTCTCTAGTTAAATTCTGAAACTCAACTTTATGTGTTCCTTTGTGTAAATCCATGCCTATTCATGCACTGGTAAATTGGCTGTGTATTTAATATTCTTCACGTTTACTGCTTTGCCCAGTATGTTTATGTTTTACCCACTCTAGTTCAAGTGTTTAATCGAGCATGCCTAGATCTCATTTTTTTTGTTTGCATGTTTGTTCAGTTCATGTTTACTCCCCTCAACTAGTATGCTCATGTTAGTGTCTTAGACTCCTAATGTATTTGATTTATCCTAATTGGTATGAATAATGCACCCCTGTCTTCAACATGACTATTCCCACGCTCTGTCTCTATGTTTTAATTTCCTATTACCATGACTGACTTGTTAAGTCTCTGAATCAGTAGACTCCTAGTTGTTCTGTACAGTTTTTGCTCAATATGCTCCCTTAGACCATGTTCATGTTTTTCTTATGTGAAGCTCTCTATGTTCCCAACCCCTTGACCCCTGTCTGTAAAGATGATTGTTGAATGGTTGTGAGTCTGAGCTCTCTGAGTTGTGTGGTTGTATGTTGAATCTTTATTCTTTTTAGAATTGATTTCAAAACTGTTTTTTCACTCCTGGATTCCTCCTAAAATTGTTTCTATTCCTGAAAACCTTTTCACTCCTGAAAGTGTTACTCTACAATGTCTTTAACAAGTTCTTTCAAAACTATGTCAAGCACTCTCACTTCTACTCTTAGATTGTTAAGTCCTTCCCCTCTAGTGTGTGTACTTCCTAGGAATCCATGAGATTCCTCCAAACTATGGCACACTAGGGTTGGCCTTTTCCACATTGCACATAATCACTTCCCTATTCAAAGGATCTTGGTGTGAGCATTTCCTGGGATCCCTGAGGTCTTTAGGGAACTTTGACACTCCAGGACACCCTATTGGCTATGAGACTCTTGGTATCTAAGACTGTTTTGAAGTCCTGGTGTCTCCAGGTTTACTTTGCGCCTATCTACAGGCTCCCTATAGTATAGCATATATTTATTTATTTAATTCATTCAATTCTGGTCTGTAATAACTATCTTTATAAACAGATATAAGGAAATTAGTAAAAGGGGATGGATTCCTATATGACTTTTGTGGGGAAAAAGGGTAGAAATCATGACTTTAGGTCTATATTATGTTTAATTGCATTAGAAATCATGCTTTAGGCTTATACCATGTTTACTTGCATCAGAACCATGCTTTTAGGACTATTTGGCATACTAGGCAACATGTTATAGGCTCATTACCTCATTTATCACGAAATTTTGCTTCTGCATAATCGTGATCACCTAGAAATCATGTTATTAAGTTACTGCTAAAATTCTGCCTAATAAAATTTTCATTCTTTATGTGCATTAGAAATCCTGCTTTAGGGTTGTTTTTATATTCGCTTTAAACCATGTCTACATCGCCTAAATCAGTAACCGTCATGTCTATGAGGTTGCTTAAAAAGCAACCCCGACGCCTAGACACCATGTTATAGGATAAATATGTATGAAATTGATTTCTTGATATTCAGCACCTAGACCAGCATGCCTATAGGACTTAATAAGTTCAAACTGTTTTAAAACTAAATTCCCAGAATTCTGATTGCATGTTTATAGGCATTACAGATCCACGCCTAGGCAAGCCTTAGGTAATTAAAGTCTTATAAAGCTGTAAAACTATGTTTTGTTTACTTGTGACTGCCCAGATTCAACAGGTTCTAAAAATCAGTAGGCGAACTAATTAGGTTTATGTCACTTCGTCTTAAAACCATGCTGCATATTCTCTGCTTGTCATGCTCACCTAGATACCCTGTTTTAGGACTTTCTGAAATTCTCTGAAATTTGTGTTTGAGACGTGCTAATTATCTGCTTATGTATGGAGGTAAACATGAGCCCTCTTAATTTTTTTCATACTTGACAATCCTATATGTTCTTTGTTGTCGCTTAGATTTTCCCTTTTAAACACCTTAGGAGAGTCTAGAACTGCCTAAAATTAGAGGTCCTAAACACCTCCAGGACCCTAAGGAAGGGACGGGTAAAGCACGCTTAGAGTTCGTTAATTAAAATCGCTTATATGACCGCTAAGGGAGGGGTAATTAGGTATTAAAAGGACATGATGACATGTGCGCTAATGCCACGTGTAACCCCTATAGTTAAGGAAGGATTATCGGGCATTGTACAAATGTGATTCTATAGGCTAACAAACTTAGGACTTCCCCATCTTCATACATACGTGTGCTTGGATTTCTTACCTTTTAAACTCCTTTTATTTTACTTACCTATGTATGCTTAGACTGCTTATCTGTTAAATGACTAATTTACTAAGTGAGTTTGGTCGGGACCCACCATTGTGGACCTCAAGGGGTGCCTAACACCTTCCCCTCAAGGTAATTCCAAGCCTTTACCCAATCTCATGTAACGTAGACTAGTTTCATGAGTTACTTTAATTAGGTGACCTAATGCACCATAAATCCGTTAGGTGGCGACTCTTCATTTTCCATACCCCTCTCCCAAAAGGAAGGGAGTTGTCCTAGATGAATGTCGAAACCTGATTCCGCGAGGAAAAAGGGGGACGCGACAGGATAAACCTACCATCACATCGAACGTGTTAATGCGATTGAGAAAGATAAATGGTGGAGAAGCAAAATAGAAAGCATATTGGCATGGACAGGGTATGAACCTAGCAAGGGTCTTGGTAAAAAGCTTCAAGGTATCTCCAAACCAGTACAGCTGAAGCGCCATGGCACAACCTTCGGGCTCGGATATCATTACACCTGGAAGGAACATCGAAATTGGTCTCCACCATGGCGTGGTCCATACTATCCTCTTGAGCAACCCGTGTCGCACCTAAATCAGACCTTCCATTAGGCCGATACAGTATGGGGATCAAAGGAAGAAGAAGCTTTGGCAGCATTGAGGAATTTGATCCTGGAAGACGATGGTATGGATTGCTATGTAATAGTTGAGGAGGAGGAGGAAGGCCCTACTATCCATATAGTGGAGAGGGGAGCATTCCTCAAGAACTGGACCGCTAAACCATCAAGGGCCGACGAGTCTCAAGGTAGCAAGGTCGATAGCATTGTTTACTTTTGAAAATGATTTCCTCTTTGGCATTTTGTTTTAAATAATATTTTTAATGTTCCGTTTCGAAAAAAAAATTATTTGAAATCATTTTGTCTTGACGTTTTATTATTACTATTTTTCTTTAATATCTTCATCCCTACAGCATTATTATTTCTTACCTTGATGAACCAACGACTGTGACATGTAATGAGACAACGCAACAAAAGGACAGTGACTCGGAAGAAATAGAAAAAGAGGATGTAATACCTGAGGAAATTGTCAGAGAAGTGGAGAACTTTGAGAACAAGCCCAAGTCCAACCTTGACGAAATCGAGATAGTCAACTTGAGAGACTTCAAAACCGTCAAGGAAACCCTCATAAGCATCCATTTGTCAACATCGGAGAAAGAAGAATACACTCGATTCCTGAAAGAATATGAGGATATCTTTGCATGGTCATACGACGATATGATAGGATTGAGCATATCCATAGTGGCTCACAAGTTACCTACAAATCCAATATGTCCGCCAGTGAAGCAGAAACTCAGGAAATTCAAGCCAGACATGAGCCTGAAAATCAAGGAAGAAGTTACCAAGCAGATCAAAGCCAACGTCCTCAGGGTAGTTGAATACCCAACTTGGCTGGCCAACATTGTACCGGTTCCGAAGAAAGATGGGAAGGTCAGAGTCTGTGTTGATTATCGGGTTCTAAACAGAGCAAGTCCCAAGGATGATTTCCCGCTTCCAAATATACACATTCTGATTGACAATTTCGCCAAGCATTAACTCCAGTCCTTTGTAGATTGCTTCGCAGGTTATCATCAGATCTGGATGGACGAAGAAGACGCAGAGAAAACAGTCTTCATTCCACCATGGGTAGTGTATTGTTACAAAATGATGTCATTCGGTCTAAAGAATGCTGGGGCCACCTGCATAAGGGTTGTGAAAGCGATCTTCCATGATATGATACATAAATAAATAGAGGTATATATTGATGACGTCATCATCAAATCCAAGAGGGATACAGATCACATAGCAGATTTGAGGAAATTCTTTGACCGGTTGCGGAAGTATAATCTAAAATTAAATCCCGTAAAGTGTGCATTCGGGGTTCCTGCCGGAAAATTATTGGGATTCATCATCAGTCGACCGAGGAATAGAGTTGGACCCGTCAAAGGTTAAGGACATCCAGGAACCACCACCACCAAAAAGCAAGAAGGATGTGATGAGTTTCTTGGGACGCCTCAACTGCATGAGTCGTTTCATAGCACGGGGTGAGCCAATTTTTAAAATGCTGAAGAAGGATTCCGCAACCAGCTGGACCGAGGATTGTCAAAAGGCTTTTGATAAAATCAAGGAACACTTTTCCACACCACCAGTCTTAGTCCTGCTAGAGCCTCCTTGCAGTGTTAGATGGAGCCTTCGGTTGTGTTTTGGGACAACATGACGAAACGGGAAGAAAAGAGCAGGCCATATACTACTTAAGCAAGAAGTTCACTCCTTATGAAGCACGATACTCTCTGCTGGAACACACTTGTTGCGCCTCTAACCTGGATAGCTCAGAAGCTAAGGCACTACTTTTGTGCCTATACTACATATCTCATAACAAGGATGGATCCCCTGAAGTACATCTTTCAGAAACCCATGCCTACTGGGAAGCTGGCCAAGTGGAAAATCTTGCTGAGTGAGTTCAACATTATCTATGTAACTCGGAAATCAGTCAAGGGACAAGCATTAGCAGATCATCTTGCTAAAAATCCTATAGGAGGAGAATACGAACCCCTAAAAACGTATTTTCCTGATGAGGAGGTATCATTCGTAGGAGAAGATATTGTTGAAGCCTACGACGATTTGAAGATGCTTTTCGATGGAGCTGCAAATTTTAATGGAATGGGTATCAGAGTCATCTTGGTATCAGAAACCGGTCAGCATTATTCGGTGTCTGCAAAACTCAGATTCCTATGCACTAACAACATGGCGAAATAAGAAGCCTGCATATTACGGCTCAACCTGGCTGTTGATATGAATATTCAGGAACTACTGGTAATCGACGATTCAGACCCGTTGGTACATCAAGTACAAGGATAATGGGATACCAAGAATTCCAAAATACTGCCATATCTGCATCATGTACAAGAAATGAAGAAGAGGTTCACAAAGAAAGAATTCCGGAATGTCCCCAGAATTCATAATGAATTCGCAGACGCATTGGCCACCTTGTCATCAATGATACAACATCTAGACAAGAATTTCATCGATCCCATTCCAGTGAGGATCCATAATCAGCCAACATACTTTGCTCATGTTGAAGAAGAAACGGACGGAAACCCCTGGTTCCACGACATCAAAGAATATTTGACAAAAGAAGAATACCCAGAGCATGCAAACCATACTAAGAAACACACCCTTAGGAGATTGTCCGTTCACTTCTTCCAAAGAGGAGGAACCCTATACAGGAGAACTCCCGATCTGGGACTGTTAAGGTGTGTTGACGCAAAAGAGGCTTCCAAATTGCTCGAGGAAATACATGCTAGAACCTGCGAACCACATATGAACGGCTTTATCTTGGCCAAGAAGATACTTAGGGTCGGATACTTTTATATGACCAAGGAAACAGACTGCATACAGTAGGTTCAGAAATGCTACCAATGCCAGAAGCATGCAGACATGATACGGGTACCGCCAAACGAGCTTAATGCAACAATCTCACCATGTCCTTTCGCTGCCTGGGGAATGGATGCCATCGGCCCAATTGAGCCCACCGCTTCAAACGGGGTTTCATTTTTGTGGCCAGCAACTACTTCACCAAATGGGTTGAAGCTACATCTTACAAAGCGGTAACTAAGAAAGTCGTCGCAGATTTTGTCAGAGACCGGATTGTTTGTCGATTTGGGGTTCCAAAGTCCATCATCACTGATAATTCTGTCAATCTCAACAGTGATCTGATGAAAGCCATGTGTGAAAATTTCAAAATCAAGCACAAGAATTCCACAGCATACAAGCCTCAAATGAATGGAGTCGTATAGGCCGCCAACAAAAATATCAAGAAGATACTAAGGAAAATGGTAGAGAATCACAAGCAATGGCACGAGAAATTATCATTCGCCTTACTGGGATACCATACCAAAATCTGCACATCAACCGGGGCAACTCCCTATCTGCTGGTTTATGGTACCGAAGTTATCATTCCCGCCGAGGTAGAAATTCCTTCTTTAAGAATCATACAAGAAGACAAACTCAGTGATGTAGAATAGATAAGGAACCTATATGAGTAATTAGCCCTCATAGACGGCAAGACGATGAATGCAGTGTGTCACGGCCAGCTCTATCAAAATAAAATGTCCAGGGTTTTCAATAAAAGGGTCAAACCAAGACTGTTCACACCGGCGTAGCTGGTACTGAAATGGATCTTTCCACAGCAAGATGAGGCAAAAGGGAAACTCTCTCCCAGCTGGAAAGGTCCTTACATGGATCACAGAGCATTGACAGGAGGAGCGCTCATACTCGCAGAGATGGACGGAGAAATCTGGCCAAAGCCTACCAATTCAGATGCAGTCAAAAGATACTATGTGTAAGTCATTTATGCCTCTTCATATGATGTAAATTGAACTATGCTCGACCTGATTCTCGTTTAAGAGGGGATACGTAGGTAGCCTTGTGGGTTCGGTCACAATTCAATAAAATTTCCATTTTTCCCACAATCAGAAACTGGGGCAGAATTTTGAGGATGACCCTCAAAATTTCGAAGCAAGTTCAGCCAACCGCGGCATATGGAGCAGTTAGAAAGGTCATCTAGTTAACTGGGGCAGAATTTTGAGGAGGAACGTAAGTCGCAATGTCTCTAATAATGTCACAGTTACTGGTTCATCTAACTAACTTCTAAACTGCATACTACTGTGTCTTTGAAACTTATACACGCATGTTTTTGAAAAAGAAACTTTGTTATAGCCAAATTCTACCCTAATAGCTTGAACAGGATCTTCAGACATAGTGGAGCAAATCGAGCAAGCAAAGGCACGAACCAACCTCCCCCCGCAAAAACTCACAAATTTTCTTTGGATGTAGGACTATATCATCATGATAAACACCATCGCAACAACACAGTCGCTATGCATGAAACACATTATCAGCTAAGAATACTTCATTTTTACTCTTCTCTTTGCATGGGACTAAGCAATGTCCCGAACCTTGCATGAGGCTAAGCCCTGCCTCTCTACTTGCATAAGGCTAAGCACTGCCTTCTCTTTGCATGAGACTAAGCCATGTCTCAATCCTTGAATGAGGCTAAGCCCTGCCTCTCTACTTGCATAAGGCTAAGCACTGCCTTCTCTTTGCATGAGACTAAGCCTTGTCTCAATCCTTGCACGAGGTTAAGCCCTGCCTCTCCACTTGCATAAGTCTAAGCATTGCCTTCTCTTTGCATGAGACTAAGCCATGTCTCAATCCTTGAATGAGGCTAAGCCCTGCCTTTCTATTTGCATAAGGCTAAGTGCTGCCTTCACTTTGTATGGACAGCACTGTCCCGAATCTCACACGAGACTAAGCACTACCTCTCTTACATCAGGCTAAGCTCTGCCCTTAACTTCACACAAGACTAAGCTATGTCTTGTTGCCTCTATAATCAGACCTCTGCACCTCATGGGTTGAAATATAGCCAACTTGTCCGAAGGCGTCATAGTCTGAAGGCACCATCCTCATAGCCGGAGGACATCATGCCATGGCCTGAGGATCTCTCAAATTTGCACATCATTATTCAAAGGTGTCATGGTTCGGAGGTACCATTTTCATGGCCCGATAACATCATTTCATGTCCTGTGAATCCCTTATGCACAACTCATGGCCAGGGGCGTCATGGTCTAAGGATGTCATCCTCACCGTCCAAAGACAGTATTCATGGTCTGAACGGAATTTGCATCATGTCTAAATTTACGCAAATATATATATATATATGCTCGCGATATATATTTTGTGGATTTGCAAGTGATCTGATAAGTAACTTTTATCCCAACAGAAGCAATCCCGCTCCAGTTCCTTCAAATTATTTCAAACATGACTGTTCACCATAACCGTTTCATCTTATTCGAAACCTTGTACCCGTCCTTGTAAAAACTCTATCGGTTTATTTCGCCGATGGATCCAGAACTACACACGGCCTGGTTCTTGTAAAACCAGGGATAGGTAGGCAGCTCGGAAATCGGAGTGCGACCTACATCTCTCAAATCCCTATTCGGTCAAAATTGGCCATCATATCTTTACCCGACAACTCTTTCATCCTTCCCGGATAAAGAGGGGAAGTCGTTGATACCCAATTTTCCCATATGTATTTTACTTTCAAAATATTGCATGAGCATCAACCAGTATTTTTTCATAATTTTCTGTAATTTTTAGAGAATTTTTAATTAATTTATTCCAGCATTTTATTTATCTAAATAATTACTAATTACATCACAAATAATTTTTTAATAATTTATTACTTAATTTTTATTATTTATATTTATATTGAGCTTTAATCATTTTATGCATAATTATATTTGTATCTTTAGGCTATAATTGCAATAACCTTGCAATAATAGCCCATATATGCATAATTACATTATTTACACGAAAACTAATTTTTTATATTTTAATAATATTAAGTAATTATTTTAAATCATTTCCATATACAAATAGTATTTTTTTATCATTTTATAAATTATTTTATTAATTTGAATGGTATTTAAAACATAGCCCTTTTTAATTGATTTTTCGGACCTACCCCAACCCAATACCCTAACCATCCCAATAACCCAATACCCAATACACTTACCCAACTACCCATACCCATACCGTCCAATTAAACCCGCCCCACCTAAATCTAATCATAGCTGTTGATCTCAGAAGATCAACAGCCTTAAATCCACCGTCCCTTTTAATATACCAAAACCCCTAAATCCTAACTCATTCGCCTCCGCCCGCCGTCTTTGGATACTCTCCTCACCTCTCTCACACCCTCAAACCCTAGCCCGCTGTCACACTTTCCCTCTTGATTCATGAGATCTTCCTTTGATTTCCTGCCTTATTTGGCTTTGTTTCTTTGCTGGCTACCCGATCTTGATGCTACTTGATTCGTTTGCCTCAAATGGCAACTGAATCTTAAGAGACTCGAACCCGATTTGGTATCTCATATCTTGGCTACTTTGTCTATGTTCATCCTGATACCTGTGAGTACGAATATTTTCGTATCTTAGGGTTTCAAATCTCTGGCTCAAACTAGATTGGTTCAACTTCTGTTTATTTTTATGAATCTGGCTATTTTTTGGTCGAATTTTTTTAGATCTTTTCAGATCTAAAACGATTTTATGTTCATTCTGGTATTTCTCTTTCTTTTTCTTAAAAAAATTCAGTACTTCTGTCTCTATATTTTCTAATCATTTTCTATTATTATTTTATGACCCATTTTATTTACCCTAAAAACTAGGGTTTTGATTTTAACAGAGTTTTCGCAAAATGTTTTCATCTCTGGGTGTCTGTTAGGGTTTCCTTATTTATTTTGACTGATTTTACTTATTTTATGTCTTTTTATTTTTGCCTATTTTCTTAGGGTTCCGATTATTTAATTGTTCTTTTACTATTTCTGCATGTTTGTTTTAACCCTGGCGATAAATTGCTTACTTAAATTAGGGTTTGAAATTAGTTGTTCCTTTAGTGCTGGTGTTTCCTTATTAGACTTTACATGTTCTTACCTTATTCCAGTATGTGATTAATAATTTGTGCTACTTCCCTTAACTTAACCTTACTGGCCTGATTTTATGTTCTGATTATTGAACTCGGCTTCTAATTGATTTTGGAATTATTCCTTACCGTATTTAAACTACTACTTGACTACTGATTGATTCCATATAAGGTTTTCCTTAAATTAAGTGGTACTATCCTGACTTTACTCGATAATGTCTTGTTAATTGATTCATGTCGGCCTTAATTGATTGTTAAGTTATTTACATACCTTATTTGTTTACTTCATTAAGTTCTATTTAAACCCCCCTCCTCACTCCATTTAGGACAACTCTACAACTCTCGAACTCTCTGTTCTCACAAAAACTTAAGCTCTCTCTTTATTCTATTATTCTGATTTCTGCAATAAGTGGCTATTATTTGGTCGGCTGAAAGCCAAGGCCAAATTCTTTGGAATTTGACTGCTATTGCATTCTTACCTGCTTTCTTCTCAACTGGTATGCCTTAAATCTTACTATTTTGTTCTCTATGCTTTATTCGATTAGTCTGTTTCAATCCTCAGCATGATTCTTCTTTCTATGTGACTACATGATCCCATTTAGTAATAATGATAAACTAAGTTACTTCAAATAAGGTGGCCCATTTTCCTAGGTTAGTCCAGTTTGTTTCTTGTTCTGAACCTTGCCAGATACTGTAAGCATGTAATCAAATATGTTTGTTGTTTAATTTATAGGTCCAGTATGTTTCTGTCTATATGTTTAAGCCATGATTGATTCAATATTTAGACTAATCAAATGCCAATTTGTTTGAACTATGTACTGAACATGAACTTTGTTTGTTTCTTGGTGCAGTTTTGTCTGCAACTCTGTATTCTGAATTCGCTTGCTTCTGAAAATTAAACTATTTTAAAACATGCCCCCTTTACCCTTTATACACTGGTTTTCAAACTCATACTCTTAAACATTTAGGTTCTCACCACCCCTAGTGTGAGAACTGCCTAGGGTCCTTGAGACTCCTCCGAACTCTGACACATTGGGGCTTCTTCCAATTTTTTTGTGATTTATTTTCCGAATGCGGTTCTGGTGTGAGCATTTCCCGGGGTCCCTGAGCCCCTTGGGAACTATGACACATTGGAAACCTAATTTTATGTTCCATGGAGGGATCACTACTATGCTCTAGAGTTGTTATGACTGAAGGCCTGGTTCCCAGGTTTAGACTGGGCCTATGAAGGCTCCCTATAGTGTAATTGCTATTGTTATGTAATTCATTTAATATTCTGGGTTTCACTACCCAAAATCCATAAGGTTGTGATGGCACCGGAAATCTCTATGAAAGTGCCTGTGCAATAAAAATGCACAGCAAGTGTAGCATGAGTACGAAAACAACGTGTACTCAGTAAGTCGCCCGCCTAACCTCATAGAGGTAGTGACGAGAGGTCCAATTAGACACCTGCTAGAGGTCAATTTAGTGTGTTCAAGTGTGACACTAAGCATGATTATCATAGAAAATTTATTAAGATCAGGAATAAATAATATCAACACTTTCCACATTTAACACTTTAAATCTTCATCATATTAAGAATATTTAATCAACATGGGTGATTTAATCAAATAACAAATAAGCAACGGGAAGGAACAACTTCTTCCAATATTTTAATAACTTTAAATCTCTTTCATTTCAGTTGACAACTTAAAATTTCAGGCCAGTAATTAGGCAAAATCACAGCAAATACGCAATAAATATCATGCTCAAGCAATGCCGAGGGTCGAACGGCACGGACCAACAATAATAAATCCGAGGGTCAAACGGCTCGAACCATAGATGCATCTATCTGCCCCGCTCGCGAATCGATCATGTGACGCGGTTATACATAAATACAGGTTTATCCTGCTCGCGAATCATACATGCGACTCAGACACCCGTAGATACACATATTCACACAATAAGTCCACATTTTTATCAAGAAAGCAGTTTCTCGGGAAAGTGGTAAAATTCTTCTTAAAGGAACATGAAATATAGCTTTTAAATCTTTGTTTTGAAACTCAGTTGCCAAGTTTAATAATATTCCATAACATAACCCTATCAGGTATACAATTATCCACGGAGGAGTCAATTCTCTTTCCAAATAATTATAAAAGGTACACTCTAGTCTTCTTAGGAAATCAATTACCGATTCAATAACATTTACAGCATGATAGTGGGTCCTAGACTACCCGTACATGGCATAATAGTAGCTACGCAGGGACTCCCATCACCTCGTGCGTATGTAGCCCCGATAATAGCACATACTTAATTAATTTACCTAGGGGGACAATTCCCCCTCACAAAATTAGAAATGAGACTTACCTCGCTCCAAAATTAAATAACTGGCTTCCAAACCCTTCCGACGACTCCAACGGACGCACAACGCCCCAAAACTATCCAAATAACAGCAAACCAATGAAAATATACTCTAATATTTGCAACAAATTCCAAATTATATAATTTCCCAACCCCGCTCAGTGAATTGACCAAAATTCCCTCGGGCCCACATAGCCGGAATCCGAAATTTCTCGAAGATATATTCTACCCATAGATTTACTAGTTCAAATATACGATTTACACTAAATTCCATGCTCAAATTCGTGGCTAAAAATCCAAATTACCATTTCTATGTTTTCTTCAATATTTTCCAATTTTTTCCGCAATTTTCATGTATAATTCCATGAAATAACCTTGTATTTAACTTAGAAACATGAAGGAGTTACTTACCTTGTGATCCCTGACGAAAACCCTCTCTTGAAGCTCCTCCAAAATCGTCCACACCAAGTGAAAAATGAATAAATGGCCAACAACTCTCGGTGTTAAAACATTCTGCCCAGGACATTTTTCGCACCTGCGATCCAACACTCCCACCTGTGATTCCGTAGGTGCGACCAAACCTCCCCACCTGCGTCTTTCCTCAGCTCAAGCCAACTTCGCACATGCGCCCCATAGCCCGCATCTGCGACTTCGCAGGTGCGGAAATATCATCGCACATGCGCTTCCAGCCAGACCACCACTTCTTCGCACCTGCTGCGCCATAGCCGCACCTGCGGCCAAAGCCTCGCAGGTGCGGTCATAGCAGATGACAGCAATTCCAGCTCCTCTTCTAACTTCAAATATTGATCTATTAACCACCCGGAATCCACCCGAGGCCCCCGGGACCCCGTCCAAATATACCAACATGTTCCACAACATAATGCGGACTTGCTCGAGGCCTCAAATCACATCAAACAACATCGAAACCACGAATCGCATCCAAATCCCAACTTTATGAACTTAGAAATTTCCAACTTCTACATCCGATGCCGAAACCTATCAAATCACGTCCGATTGACCCCAAATTTTGCACACAAGTCATATTCGGCATTATGGACTTTCTCCAACTTCCCGGAATCGTATTCCGACCCTGATATCAAAATTTCCACTTCCGGTCGAATTTCTCGAAAACCTTCAAATTTTTATCTTTAGCCAAATGACTTCAAAATGACCTACGGACATCCAAATTCACTTCCAATCGCGCTCCCAACTCCAGAATCACCATACGGAGTTATTCCCAGGCTCGGAATCCTAAACGGACATCAATAACACTGAAATGCCTTCAAGCCAAACTTAGGAAATTTCTTCTAAAATGCTAACTTCCACAATATGCGCTGAAACGCTCCCGAGTTATCCAAAACCTGATCCGGAAATACGCCCAAGTCTGAAATCATCATACGAACATGTTGGAACCTTCAAATCCTGATTCGGAGATCGTTTACTCAAAATTCCAATCTTAGTTGATTCTTCCAACTTAAGGCTTCCGAACTGAGAATTTTCTTTCCAAACCAACTCTAAACTTTCCGAAATTCAATTCCGACCAAACCTACAAGTTATAATACCTGAAACGGAGATATTCATGACCCCAAATTGCCGAACGACGCGCTAGAGCTCAAAACTACCGGTCGGGTCGTTACACTGGGATGTAATAATCTCTGTAATAACAGATTTGGGGTTTATTAGTAAAAGTTGGGGGGGTTCATATATCATTGTTAGAGTCGGGTAGAAATCCTGCCTATAGGTTTAATTATGTTGATTGAATCATGTGAGTGCCATACTTGTTTAGACATCCTGCCTATAGGATTTTCCCGATTGTTTGATTCTGTATTTTTAGATTCGCATACTAGAGATACTGTTTATAGGCTTTTCGGTTAATTCTGCATTAGAAATCCTGTTCATAGGATCTTAGACATATTTTTAACCCAATGTGCATTAGTGACCATGTCTATAGGATCATATTTGTTTGAAATAATGATCTTTCCTGGCAATCTGCTTGATGTCTGCCCACATGCGACTAATAGATATCATGCATATAAGGTGAAATCAGTCCCAAACTTAGAAATCATGTCTATAGGCCTGTAATTAGTAATCTCGTAGAAATCATGCCTATAGGATCCTGTTGGTCGACTCTGAATTCGTTCGTTACTATCAATCACTTAGGCAATATATTTGTAGGACTTAAAAATGATTCCGGGTTTATAATCATGACATATTACTGCCTGAAGTTCCAAGATTCATGCTGAATAAAATCTGTACGCAAACAAATAGGTCTTAATGCTCGCCTTAATAAATTGTCTCTGCATTCTGTTGTCCCAATGAGATATCATGTCTATAGGATTCCAAAGTAATAAAGTTTGTATGCTTTTGTTGTCTATGTGCGGAGGTCAATATGAGCCCATACTTGTTACTTATCTGAAGTCCTATCTGTTATTGTTTGTCGCCTAGATTTCACATTTTTAATATAGGTTGGCCTAGAACTATCCCAAATAGAGGTCCTAATGCCTCCAGGGCCATAGGTAAGGGACGGGTAGTGCACTCATAAAGAAAGAGCTACAAACTGCTAGAACGCTTAGTAACAACATAAAGATAGTAATTGGGTAGTAAGGAGATGATAGCCCATGCGTTAATACTATGAGTGACACCCCAACTTGAGGGAGTCACAAAGTATTGTATGGAATGATCCTATAGGCTAAAAAACTTAGGACCCCTATACTCATGTTTAGAATAAATTGGATATCGCATCTGGTCAAATTGTTTTGTTCTCTTTTTTTAGACTAATTCGCTTAATTTAAGTTCGGCCGGGACCCACCATTGTGGACCTCGAGGGGTGCCTAACATCTTCCCCTCAAGGTAATTTGAGCCCTTACCCGATCTCTGGTGATGTAAACTGGTTCTATGAGTTAAGTGCTCTAGGTGCCCTAACGCACTTTAATCCAGTAGGTGGCGACTCTCTCAATTCCTTACCATCTCAAAAGGAGTTGTCCCAAAAATGTCGAAACCCTATTTCGCGAGAAAAAGGGGGCGCGAAATCTATGCTGCCTCAAATTGAGATCCCTTTGCTTGAAAAATTTCTACAAACTGCGATGATCAGTGTAAACCTCACAAGACACCCCATATAGATAATGCCTCCAGATCTTAAGAGCATGAACAATCGCGGGCAACTCCAAATCATGCACAGGATAATTCTTCTCATGGGGATTCAACTGACATGAAGCATATGCAATAATTCACCCCCTCATGTATCAATGCACAACCCAAGCCAATGTGTGAAGCGTCACAATACACAGTATACATCCTCGAACCAGAAGGCAACACAAGGACTGGTGTTATGGTCAAAGCTGTCTTGAGCTTCTGGAAGCTCGCCTCACAATCATCGGACCAACCAAACTGAGCACCCTTCTAGGTCAATCTAGTCAAAGGTTTTGCAACAGATGATAAGCCCTCCACGAACCAGCGATAATAACCTGTTAATCCCAAGAAGCTCCTGATCTCAGTCGCCGAAGTAGGATGAGGCCAACTGTGAACCACCTTAATCTTCTTGGAATCCACCTTAATGACCTCGCCGGATACCACATGCCCCAAGAATGCCACAGAATTTAACCAAAACTCACACTTGGAGAACTTAGAAATAGCTTCTATTCCCGCAAGGTCTGAAGCACCACTCTCAAATGTTGCTCGTGCTCCTCCATGCTACATGATTAAATCAAAATGTCATTAAGGAAGAAAATGACAAATGAATCACTATAAGGCCTAACACCTTGTTCATCAAGTCCATAAACGTCGTTGGGGCATTAGTCAAGCCGAAGGACATCAACAGAAACTCATAATGGCTATACCTAGTACGAAAAGGAGTCTTCAGAACATTTGAGTCCCGAATCTTCAACTGATGGTACCCCGATCTCAGGTCGATCTTAGAGAAAACCCTAGCACCTTGAAAGTGGTCAAATAAATCATCAATACGCAGAAACGAGTACTTGTTCTTAATGGTAACTTTGTTCAACTGGCGGTAATCAATGCACATCTGCATAGTCCCATTTTTCTTTTTCACAAATAGCATTGGAGCACCCCCAAGGTGATACAGTTGGCCTGACGAACCCCTTTGCTAGCAACTCCTCAAGCTACTCCTTTAACTCCTTCAACTCTTTTGGAGCCATACGGTACGGTGGGATAGATATAGGTTTCATACCTGGAGCCTAGTCGATAATGAAAAAAATATCACGATCTGGCGGCATGCCTGGAAGGTCAGAAGGAAATACATCAGCAAACTACAAGATTACTGGGACTGAATCAATCGTCGGAAACTCTGCGGTAGTATCCCAAACATAGGCTAGATAAGCCAAGCAACCCTTCTCGACCATATCTCGAGCTTTCATAAAAGATATAACCCGACTAGATGTACTGACAGATGAACCCTTCCACTCCAATCTAGGCAACTCTAACATCGCTAAGGTAACGATCTTGGCATGGCAATCAAGGATGACGTGATATGGAGATAGCCAGTCCATGCCCAGGATGACCTCAAAGTCGGTAATATCAAGCAACAGAAGATTCGCTCTAGTCTCGTATCCACATAATGTAACCACACAGGACTGATAGATTTGATCCACAATAATAGAATCGTCCACAGGAGTGGACACATAGACAGTAGTACCAAAGGACTCGCGAGGAATATCCCGAAAGTGAGCAAACAGAGATGATACATACGAATAGGTAGATCCTGGATCAAATAATACTGAAGCATCCCTATCACAGATAGAGATAATACATGTGATCACGGCATCTGAGGCCACTGCATCTGGTCAGGCCGAAAAAGCATAAAATCTAGCTGGAGTGCCACTTGGCTGGCCTCCGCCTGTCTGACCTCCACCTCTGGGACAACCCCTACCCACCCGCCCTCCGCCTCTAGGCGGTCGGACGGCTGGTGTGGCTACTGGAGCTGTAATCATAGGTTGCTATCCCTACTGCTGCCTTGTCCCGAAGTCTGGGGCAAGGTCTCTTCATGTGACTAGGATCCCCGCACTCATAACAACCCCTCGGAGCGGTGGACTGCTGCCCTGAAGTCTGACACTGATGGCCTAAATACCCATAACAAGAACCATGAATAACTAGTGGGCAACATGAACGCTCTGGCATGGCACTGAAGTAGGCACTGGAAGGACCCTGATGACCGGAGTACCCACTAGAATAACCCTGAATAGCTAGCAGGCGGTAAGAACTCTCCGGCATAGCACTAAAATAGGGTCGCACTTGAACACCCCGAGGACGTGGTGGTGCTGCATATGGGGCCTGCCGGCTTGACCCCTCCAAAAATGACCCATGCCCCCAGCTAGGGAACCTCTAAATTCTCCAAACAAATTGAGACCTCTTGTCCCGCTGCATCTGTTCTCTACCCTTCTGACGGTAACCCTTGATCCTGCGAGAAATCTCCACTACAAACTGATAGGGAGTCACCATCCCAGACTCCCAAGCCATGCTAGCCTGAATGCTAGAGTGCAACCTCGCAACAAACCCTCCAAACTCGCTTCGCCTCAGTAGGAAGTGTCACACCTCCTTTTTCCCGAAAGGGATATGGGATAAGGGAGTTTTTTCAATTTAAGTGACATTATTTGATTTTGGGATTTATTCATTTTATTCAGAGTTGCCACCCGGATTTTTACGGTGTTCCGAGACACCACTTATTTATTGAAATCCCAAACCGAGGAAGTTTTTGACTCTGTTTAAATTGTCTACAAACCAGAAATACGGGTAAGGAATTATGTTAACCCGGGAGAAGGTGTTAGGCATTCCCGAGGTTCGTGGTTCTAGCACGGTCGCTTAATGATTAAACTTGGCCTACATTGTTTAATTACTGATTTTTATACCTATGTGCATTTTTTATATTTTTACCGCTTTTATTGTTTGATTTATCTAAAGGATCACCTTAATGCGAGTTACGCGTACGTATACCAGTCTAGTTTAGTGTGCCGAAAATCATGCCACGCGTACGTGTACACAACTCGCGACATTTGGTTTATTTAAGAAAAAATTTCCAAAGTCATACGAACACGTACCTTGGATTTATTATAAAATCGAGACCACATCACGCGAACGTGTACATAATCACGTTAGTTATAAAAAATATCGCATCTAAGCATTTGGATGGGTATTCATTTTTAAACTTACTCGTATCACGCGAACATGTACACATTTTGTAATTCTTTGGCCGACGTTGCGCGAACGCATACCTCGATATTAAATTTAAAATCATAATTATGTCACATTAAAAAAGGGCAAACAAGCAGATTTGCACACAATCCTATGCAAGCACAAATTTAAGGAAATGATTCAGTTTGAAAACCTGTTCTCTTTTATTTCTTTCTTCTTCTTTTTTTACATAAATATGAATTAATTCCCTATTTCTAGATTGCTTACCCAATTTCAAAAAAATTTTATCTTAAACAATTAACTTCTTCAATCTTATAATATCTCATGAAGAACAGAGAACAAACAGGCCCCGCTATTTATTTAAGCAACACTCCAAACTAAATAACCAATTTAAATAAATCATAAAAAAAAATTGTAGATCTCAACTTTAACCTTATTGGAACAAACTTGATTATGGAAACAATATTGAATAAAAAACATAATAACAGAAGAAAAACGATAGATAATTCACCATACATGTAGTCGTAGAAACGAACAAATGCCACATAAAAATTGTTCTGCCAAAGTAATGGTAAAAAGAAGCGGACCTTTTAATTGAATTTAAAATTCAAATGCTTGGACAATTTTGAACCTCACAAGAAACAGATCGCGAACAGAACCTCGGCAGGCAACGGACTGAAAAAAAATTTCCGGAGAAACTCAGATCTCTCCGACGAACTCGAACTTGACGAACAAAAAACTGACTTGAACCAGCAATGAAAGACGGCAAAGGAAGTTAAGAAAATTTTTTAACGAGATTTCTTGTTGGAGTTGGAACTGTCTTTATTTTGTAGAAGAAGATGACGGGGTCGCTGGGTCTTGGATTTGAGGGTGTCTTCGGCTAGGTTCAGGGAGAAGGGGGAAGCAACAGTGAGGTCCGGCGACTGCTTCTTGGATGGGAAGTGGTCTGTCCGGCAGCTGTGAGAGTTGTTGGTTGAGGATGGTGGCCGTTTTTGAACGGAGATGGGTGGTGTGCGGCAGCAGCTCTCTTTCTTGTGTAGGGGCTTCTCTTGCGTGTGAAGAAAATGAAGAAGAGGATTTGCTGTTACGGTTTCATGAAGATGATAAAAATGGCTAAGTTCTTTATTAAGTTAGGGGTCTAGGGATTTTTGTGTTGTTAAGGTTAGGAAGAAGAAGATACGGATAAGGGTGTCCCCTCTTTTTTTCTTTTTTTTTGAGACCTCCCTTTTACAAAGCCATCTTAGTAGTTTTTTTATTACATTTGAAGTGAAAAACGTGGGTTTTGAAGTTGGAAGTAAGGGAATGTGAGGGTGAGGCATGAGTGAAGTGGGGAAGTGGGGAAAGTGGTTTTTATTATTATTATTATTATTATTATTATTATTATTATTATTATTATTATTATTATTATTATTATTATTATTATTA